>WMED01005122.1:0-19886 GCA_019650415.1 Pipa parva
TGCGAAGTGAGCCGAACGCTTCGAGGCTCACTTCGCACTATGGTGAATGGGGGCCTCAGACTTTAGAGAATGATCCCCTTTAGTGTAGTTGAAAGCTTTTTGCAATAATGTGGGTTTAGAAATTTCCGTCTTTAGTATTGAAACAATAATTCTGCATTACATAACAGTTAACATATGTTACAGTATTCCCTCATTTTTATATAATTAATTAATATAATTAACAGATATTTTAGATTATTTTTTAAAATTCGCCGCATAAAATTTTTAAAGAAATAATCAACATTTTTTTTATCTGTAGTGACAATGTAAACGCATGAAATATGTTTAAATCATTGGCTTGTCCCATCACTGTCACCATTTTCATTATCCCTGGAACATATTGTGGCTATTAATAGTAAAGTCTTGTTCTTTAGTGACATTAAAACGTTTCCTTGATTAAAGTTTATTATGCCACAATTATTCAAAGCTGTTACTCACAACCTAATGCTTCTTAAGTAGTATATTTTCTATAATTGATGTGTCTAATCATTTTCTTTAATTCCCTTGACTTACTCACTAGAGGACTCTGGTACATTGGCAGACAGTTGTTCCCTGTATACTGGGGAGAACAACCTACTTGACATACAAAAATGTGGCCCTTCTAAATGAGTGTTTATTATTCAGGATGTTGGATCTGATCTGCCAGTGACTGCCACTGGAGAGTGAATGTGGTCATTGGCAGGGAGGGGCGCATCGGGAGTCATCCTCCCAGAAGGCCTCTAGGAATGGAAATGGAGCACATCTTGATTAATCCTAAATGGTTGTCTATTAGACAGATAGGAGTTGACAGAGGGGTGCATCAGGAGTTTAGGGTTACTCCCAATGCGTCACTTGACGTTGATGTCATGAAGTCAACATCACTTGACATTATGATGTTCAGTGCAACCCCCCTTAAGTTTCCCCCACGGATGCCCATGAATGTGCTGACTGGCAGACTTTATGCCACTGCCCTAATGAGTGAGCTGAATGTTCAGACAACTACCCAAACCATCAGTCTTACAAAAGTAGGCAAATATTGGGTACATTAGGCTATTGTGTGTGTATAATGGTACTGTTGTTTAGATCTTGGCTTAAATAGCTAGATCTAACCGTTCACATCAACCTTTACATTTTTAGTGTTGTGGAGACACTGTCCCTCTCTGTAATTAAACGCTAACCTTTTGTGTACCAGAGAGATAATGCAAACTTCTCTCAAGGTTACGGTGACCTGACTAACTACTTGTACATTGAAGTAAGATGTTTCACCCTCATCAATTTTGTTTTTCTGTTTACAGTGCCCAGGTGAAAAAAAAAATGTGTTTATTTGCTGGGAGATTAAATATTCTGTTTATAGCAAAGCATATCGATTTTCCATCTTCCCTTACAATCAGAACAGTTTATTCAATGTAAATGAAGAAGATATCCCCCTCTGAATATTTTTCTCACATGGCTTTGCAATAAAATTATTTTAGACTGTTCTAAAATAGCAAATGCATATTTTTTTATCCATAAAATGGACATAAAAAAACAAAAACAGTTATTATCTTTTGTAGTTGGGATCTAAATTTTAAAGTAACATGGTAAAACCAAGTTCTCATAGTTTGTTGTAGTTTTACATTAAGTTCACCTCTACTCACTTCTCCTCTGTTTAGAATTCTTGTATAACTGTCGCAGACTGACCTAGCAGGAATGCTGCATAGCCTCTGTATACCTTTCTCTTTACAGCAACACACTTTGGGTGATATTTAGATAAAAGTGTGGAAATATCAGCAATGTGTAGATATTGTCTTTTTTTGCTGATTTATAAAGCCGAAAAGGGGTTCGCCTGATTTAGACTGGTGAAATCCCATTATTCTCTATGGAGTAGGGGTGTACATTTACACACTTGGGGGGGAATTCAGCAAGCTCCGAAGTGAGGCGCGTAGTGTTCACCTCACTTCGGAACAACTGAAATGCGCATGCTGATGTCCTGCACGTGGACATCAGCACGCGCATTAAAGGGATTCCCCTCCCGGCGAGCAGACTCTTATGCTCTCGCCGGGAGGGGAATCCCTTTAATGCGCGTGCTGATGTCCGCGTGCAGGACATCAGCATGTGCATTTCAGTTTTTCCGAAGTGAGGCGAACACTACGCGCCTCACTTTGGAGCTTGCTGAATTCCCCCCTTGGATTCTTTATAACATTGAAAAAGACCGTTGATTTCGCAGTGTGCCAACTTTGATGGATTGCTATTTATCTTTATCGATACTGGCCTTTTTTTTATTGGGCCTTTATAAATCAGTGGAATTAAAAAGTTCAGCAAATAGCAAATTAGCGTAGGAAAGCATCGAATAAGCAGTGAAATGAATCAGATAGGTTGAAATGTTGATCTTGTTGATCTAACCTTTCCACATTTATTTTTTTAATTCCATCCGAAATTTGAGATACCCTCTATTGCCTGCTATTCTAAAACCAATTATTGTAACAAAAACTGTTGTGAGACTGAGCCAGAATGTTAATTCCTACCCATTCATTGCAGAGTCATCATTTTTGGTCTTTACCCATACTACCTTAGTAAAAGATGTTACAGTCACTTTTCTAAACTGAACTGCCAGTTGTTTGTTTTCTATTACAAATGTCATATCATTACTAGTTGAGCATACTGTATATAGTTTAGAATAGGAAATACAGTAAATCATGGCACAACCAGTAGTGTGCACAGGTCTCCTTATATAGGGGTGCCTGCATTGTGATGTCCAGATGTTATTTGCGACACGATGACATCACTAAGTGCATTAGGGCGTGCCTACCCCGTGAGCACGCCTGTGGCTGAAATCACACGAAAGTCTGATCTCACTGGGTTAGGTCCCCAGCAGATGAGATATAAGAAAGTGCCCACCATGGAGTGAGTGAGGGGGTAGGCTTCAGGGGCCAGAGGGGGTTACCCCAGTTAGGGATTAAAGTGGCCAGAGTAAGGTCACCCTTAGAATCCAGTAATTGGGGGAAGCCAGACACCTTTCTACTGGAACTCTCAGCTGGTGTGTTACTGTACTACTAAGCCATTGTAAGTAGGTCATGTGTTTTGTGCTATTGCACTGTGTAACTGTTCTATAATACAGTATGTTTATTTCTCTAATTTTCAAAGAATCCCTGATGTCCATATTGTATTTATCACTGGTCCCAACTAGTAAGTGGTGCCCATGCCCTGAAATTGTGCTCACCTGGTTGAGTTATGTTACATATGTTGCCCTTTTTTGAGTATCTCCCATAGAGGATTCTGGGAGTTGTAGCCAGTGGGGTATACAGTGTTAAAATAGCGTTACATTATATTTCTACTTGCCTATATAATTGTTTTACTTTTGGGAAAATAGTATTTTTCAAGATTGAAATATAGATGTATAATGTATAAAAACAAAAACAGAGAGCCCACGACTACTTAATGGGTAAACAAGAGACAAGTCCCTTACTTGACAATTCTGGATGGATTAAAAGCTCACACTTTTAAGTAATAATCCCAGTGTTTTATGGGGTGTGAGTCCCACTGGCGGACTTAGTACACCCATGCCACCCCTTACTGGGGAAAGGGTTTTGAATAATGCAAGTTCCTGGGCAGTGTTATGGTACGTGGCAAAAGTAGGCACCCTGCATTTGATTTCTAACCACTCTTTTTATCTTTCTACTTAGTTTAATCCCCACCACATACAGGTTGGCAGAGAGAGAGTTTAACTGGGCTATTAATTAAATTAAATTATGAACTGTTGAATTTTTACTTGGTTCTTGCTGATTGTTTGATTTTGTAAATGGACACTTGGCTTTTAACTGAGTTTTTCGGACAGTGATTAGCAGATAGCTAATTTTAACTAACTATGTTGCTGGAATAATTGAATTATGAACCCCGTACTATGCATTTTTTATAACAGCCTTGCACTGAAGAAAGATCTTGTGAAACATTCTATGACTAATTATGAAGTTAAGTTAAACTGACTACCTAACTAAATATTTCATGCACCAGATTCTTCCTGAATAGATATATTTATAATCCTTGACTATATAACTGACTATATGTCAGTGATTCGCAGCTGCATTTGAACGGTAAAATTGTGATAATATAAAACCCAGGTGACAGAATTAATGAATCTCTAACAGACCTATCCTCCAAGAATCCATCTATGGGCAAAAGATATTATTCTAAAAATGGTTGATAAATAGCGCTGAGCCTGCTGGTTAACCCCAACTGCCACTTGATTTAAATCAGCGAGCAAGGACAACTATATGAATTTAAATACAAAGATACAACAGGCAGAGAAAGGATAGAGACTTGTTTATTTTCCTTAATCTGCTGTATACATTGTAAAAAAAAAGTAATCACTGCCTGTTAATTAAGGAATAAATGTTTAGGGATGAGGGCAAGTTCTTATGGGTAGTAAATATGATTGGCTAGTATCCTACAACTGACAGCAGACTGCTTAGGGTCTGATCAGCTGTGTGACAGGGACTGTAGACTTAACATATATGGGGAAAATGTATCAAGGGTCAAAATCTTATTGCCATGGACTGATAATGGATCTTCTGTACCACTGTGGGGTTTTGGCGCGGGTTCACTATGAGGTTTAGAGTCTAAGAGGACCCCAGTCTTCACCTTTAACCCCCGCAAGTGGATATTGGGCTTAGCGGCAAGGGACCCCCAGTTTGCAACCCTTGAGTTCACCCCCCATAAGGTAGTAGCTGGAAGACAGAAAGGATAGGGCCAGGCTACAGGAACACAGAGGGGCTGTCTCTTTAATAAATGGCAAACTGGGATAGATAGAGACTGGAGTCCAAAGTGCAGGGTCAGGAGGGGAACAGTAATGCTTATACAGGGAGCCCAGTAAGGAGCCTCTTAGAAGCATGAAGCTTAGGAGTGCCTGAGCAAATGCAGTTTGAATCTCCTGCCACGTTTAGCACAAAGGGAGTGCTCCCTGACATGCAAGTCAGTGCCCACGTTGCCGGCTAACACAGAAGAGATGCGCAGATGATGCTTATGCATGCAGGCAGGCACCATGTATGAGCTGCACAGACATTGCCATGACTTGAGTGGCAGGAGCCAATCGCGACATGTATTTTTGCCCTTTTTTGGCTTGTTTTGCCATTAAATGTTTTTTGCTTATACATTTAAAATCTAATTCCTGTTTACAAGCAATCTGACTTTTCCCTATATGATCATTTTGATATTTAAATAGATTGGTTGTACAACTATGGCATACAAAATACAATCAAATACATCTACAGGTGCATAGCTCTCTCTACTGTGATGGACATGCTTATGGACATTATGTTTACTCAATAATCTATATGGACATTATATATCGGTTTTACATCCATATGGACTTTTATACCTCTTTCATATCTGCTTTATAGCTTGCAAGGATAATTTCATATAATCTTGCTAAAATACATTTATTAGTAGCATATGTTGAAAGTAACTGATCAGAAGTCTCTTTTGAAACATGTTCCATTCTTTTGTAACACATTCCGTTCTTTTGTAACATGTTCCGTTGAAAGCTCAAAAACAAGTTGGCACATCTTAGGAACCTGTGCCAAGTAGGAGACTGGATATACCAAAGAGACCAAGAAAATCCCAGTAGAGCGCACACTGTATAATATAATTAAATATTGGGAAAAGCACATAAAGTTATGAATGAAAATCAATATTTATTAATACAAAAACTCAAAGAAACATAAATACAAATCATGGGTGAAGGACACAAGAAAGTGAAAAGATAAAAACATTTTAAAAAGTCTGCAAGGAGACTCTGAAATTACATATAAGTGAGAACCAAAATATTACTGCAGTGACTGCTATAACCGAAGGGTTTTCAATATAAATGTATGCTTACAGCCTCAAAAAGTGTTATGGCAGGTATCTCAATAATATCAAAAGAATCCAGACAGTAACCTCCGCCACCAATCACTCTAATATCTAAACCATTGCAGGCAAGGATAAAAATGCATATTTACCAATGGAGTATGAGGTATAAGATGTACAAATGAAATCCTGATGGAACAATAATAAGTCAAAAGGCTGCTTGGTTCCCACTTAAGGAGATGGACACCGAACGCGTTTCGCCTGAAGCTTTTTCCGCGGTGTGTATCCCTAATTCTTGTGTCCACCATCATCCCTTTTAAAACCTTTTAGTTTGGCGCCAAACTGTTCAATTAGCGATGTGCGCCGTGACGCGGTCGCGTCGCGACGTCACAACGCCTGCGCATGCGCGGGACGCACAAAGACGCGACGCTAAGTGCGTCGCGACATAAATGCATCCGCACATGCGCAAAACAATGGAATGATTAATGTATTAGCACGCATGCGCGAGACCCACAATGAAGCCACGCTGTATGCGTTGCGACGTCAGTGCGTCCGCGCATGCGCAATATGGTGGAAATAATAAACCGGAAAATCCCATTAAAAGATTCTTAGGCGCTATATAGCAAAAGGAACAGGACGGCCACAATATCACAGTGTATATGATAAGATAAAAGGGGCAAACACAAAGGAACAGCAGGGATCGCCAGTAGGAGACTGGTCAAGTCTGTCACGTACGCCTACCGCAATATTAACATATAATAGTTTTTAACCAATAATTCGCATAGCAACTAGCTTTGGACCAACCAAAAGATCACACAGCAAGTGATGGGTGTCAATAGATGAGAAATGATTATTTTTGGGTATATAAACGCAAACATGTAACAATAAATTTGGGAAGCTTATCAGATTTAACAGACTTTGTGTGTGTGTTATTTTTAAGATAAGAATCCTCCAGGCCTGTAATACTCCAAATAATCAATTCTTTGATTCTGAATAGCTGAATTTGGAACCTGACAGGAAAGGATAAAACTGAGGCTTGATTGTGACATCACTACCTAGGGCAGGGGTCGGCATCTTTGCAGAGATGGGAGCCATTTCACTCCCTTCTCCACCGTTGAAAAATACTTCTGGAGCCACAAAGGGGGGGGAGCACATACGCTCTCGATCACATGACCTTCTGACATCCCATCCCATCACAAGACGTGTCGGAGGTCATGGGCAGGTGGGCAGGCAACGCGGCCAAAGAGCCACATGCAGTTCGCGAGCCGAAGTTTGCTGACCGCTGACCTAGGGAGAACATTCTACTATAGCTTCTTCCTATATATTATATTTAACACAGGACTAGTGTTGATCGATGATATCGAGAACAGTTAAAATCGTCATGATTATTACAATTGTCAGGTGTTCTGGATGATTCGTGTCGATAACTCGATAGTATCGACCAATACAGCAGTCAGCTGCACTCAGGGACAAACCCAGTTTTTCAATAGCACTACTAGCACTATGGAAGTAATTAAGTATCCCAGCTCTAAACCCACTTACAGTGAAAAGCATGCCTTTAGCAATAGCCATGTAGCCTCAGTCTTAAACTTCTTAGGCAATGCTACTGCACCAGAACAAAATCACATGGAGATGCTGGGCTGCCAAACACCCACTAGATGGGATTTATATAAACCATAACCAGCAAAAGTGCTGCTATGATTTAAAACCCAATTATTTCCCTAGAGATATATTACAATAATCGTTATCGGCTAATGATTATTGGCCGATTATCAATTAGATTATTTCAAAAATCGATAATTGGTCCAATGATTATTGTCATCATCGCTCAACACTACACAGGACCAAAAGCAGCATTTACTACATGATGTGTATATGCTGAGCTAATTTATTGTTATTTATGTATATGTAACACTGCGGTGGCTCAGTGGTTAGCACTGCTGCCTTGCAGCTCTGGGTTCAATTCCACCCTGGACTTCATCTGCATGGAGTTTGTATGTTCTCCACACATGCATATTGATAAAAATAGTATGTTTCTCCATCTTCATCTGAAGTCTAAGGAAATACTCCAAAAGTTGCCTAACTTGCCAGTGCAATCAAGAAAGCAATGCTGCAATCATTATTATAACTAGGTAAAAGTCAACTGTCTTGAAGTACCAAAACAAGCAGTTTACTTTTCAACCATTTCTGTCACATATAAATATTCCTGTATGTTTCTTGTATTGTACAGTAAAACTAGACTGTAGTGGAGAACTTCCAGTATACCTGAAATGAGAAATTTAAAATGAGATATGGGTAAAACTGGCAGCTTATCCCCCTCCCTGAAAATAGTTCTGTAATGGTGATAACATGGAAAAAGTACAATTTTTGCTAGATGTCCCTCAAGCTTTGAGGCTGCTACAATTGCACAATGAATTCCATCTCTAATGTAGTTCATAATAATTATTTTATGTAATTAATGTTACATACTTCTTTTGAAGTGGTAATTGGCACTACCCTACCATCTGCTATCATTTTCACAAATGACTCTACAGTGTCCCACTCAGTACAAAACAAATAGCTTTGTAAGGAGCACATACCTAGTAATGAGCATTTCTGTTGAGTTGCGAGTATATCAAATTTACAAAGCTATTATATGGAAGCACAGCTTACCACTGCTCTTTTGTCTTTCCTTCTTAAGTCAGCGCATTACTGATGTAGGCCCTACATGGGGAATACTAATGTCAGCTACTATTGGTTAGTTTGGTAGCTGTTGGGTTACATTTTCAAACATCAGCATTTCAGGAAGATGTTTAATAAAATGACATAAGGAGGACTTGCTATTATGACAGAAGTGGTTTAAAAAATAAGTATTTTTTTTGTATTTGTTCATTTTTTATATAGCGCTAATATACTGTATATTGCGCAGTGTTTTACAGAGGTTCTTAATTCCGTCCCTGCCCTGTGAAGCTTACAATCTAGTTTCCCTATTCAGTTACACACAGAGATGTATGTTGTTGGATTGTGGGAGGAAACCCACGCAAGTGTGTGGAGAACATACAAAATCCATGCAGATGAAGCCCTGGGTGGAATTAAACCCAGAAGCCAGCACTGCAGGGCAGCTGTGATAACCACTGAGCCACCATATTGCGGCACAGCAGTTTGTATTACCTACTTGACAATTACCTGGTTGTCACTAAGCAAACTGCAACTTAACATTACTTTAATTGAAAAGGCAGAAATGGCAACAAATATGAAAAAGACTTGAAAAAGACGGAGACGTTATTGTACCGCAGTGATACGTATAGAAATGTTGATATTTTTGTTAAAAATCTTCATAAATACAGCTAGTGTTTGCTTCAGTGCAATTAGCATTTATTTATTATATGTAGTATTAATGTTTGGATATATTATTGACCACATTCTATCCTGTGTGCCTGTATTGTGCTCCTCCATGTCTGAAGTTTGGTTGAGAAAATGAATTTTTCTATCTTTACTCAGTGATTTGTTGAATTAATAGTAAGAGAAGGACCATGAATGTGAAAATCTATACCAGAAAATGATTCTCAAGTGGCTGTTTATTTAAGCTTTCAGCTTCAAATGGTGCTTCATTGAATCATTTTGACTTGAGGGAGGAGATAAAATAAAATGAGGCTAACAAATTTTACAGTGAGCTGTATTTTTCTGCTTCTGTGTTAAATGGCAAATTGTTGTATGGTTATACCAGCAGCGCCTTGACTAAAATAGGTGAGTTTATTTTAAATTGAGCTGAAGTTTGTATGTTAGGTGATGTCACTGAACTTAGATTTTTTTTTTTACTATATTGATATCTCAAATTGTAGCTAAATAACATACTAAATAGCAGCCAGTCTATGACTAGGCAAATTACTTCTTTTTATCCAGGCAGGAGCTCAATCTGCAGCTGGATAAGCACTTAATTTCAATAAAGAAATGAAGAGCTCCGTTCTACCACTGCAGAAACTTAGGAATGCCCTCCCTCAGGAACACCTGGCCTGGACATTTATTAGCCTCTCTGGGCCTATCAGCATGGCCTATACATCAGTGCCAGGTCATAAAACTTGGGGGACTGTGCTAAGCCTCTTGCTTTCTGTGCTGCCAGAGTTTTCTGCTTCAGTGCAAAAAGGAGAACTCTGGAAGCCTAAATGTAAATTATTTGGCTTGTTGAAGCATTCCCACATAAGTGTTCCTTTATTGGTTCCCTCACGTTCATTCCATCCAATGAGAATTTCAAGTGACAATGTACATTGCACAAAAGGGCCCAGCATTTTGATTTTTTTACATTCTAAAATGTAAAACAACAACAGAAAAATAAACACAACACTTCTGCCTTATCCTTAGAGGGCTATTCTCAAAAATAGGAGCAAAATATAACCTCCGAGAATTGGATACTGCATTAAATTAATTCACCTGCTGTAAACCAATTGAAATGAATTATTGATTGGTTGCTATAGCTCACAACAGTGAAGTTAGCACCTACATTTGTTATACATTTTGTACGTTCTCGATGTCAGAGGGAAAATGTATCATATTCAAGTCACAAATAGCCTTTGGTGGTCTGGTGGCTGGCCTACCATTGTAAATAATAACTATTGTGAAGATGCATTTATTTATTTAAACTACTGAATTTTCCACTCAAAATCAACTGGCTCAGAAGACAGTCAAAATGATTCATTCAATTGTTGACTATAAAAATATTAAGACAATGGGAGAACAACCTTCAATGTGTTTCCAACTTTTTTAAAATTGTTTTTGCCATTTTGGAAATTTAACAATTATTATCCAATGTCATTGTTTTTTATTTTTTCTCTCTCTCTCTCTGCATTTTTAATTACACAGTTCTCCTCACCCAAGCACTAATTTATCTGTATTTTCTATCAATTTGATTTCCCCAGGTTAAATGAATTAAAAAAAGCAAGAGCATATATTTTCATCTTTAAACATGTATCATCAAAACAATATTGAAAAGTGATTGTGAACTAGGATTTACTAAGAACGCAGGTCAACGTATTTACACACAGTGCAATGTTCCTTCTCTAGTGGGCTTTACATGGAACTGACACTAGATTCACATCATTCATTTATTTACTTGTAGTACTTTTTATGAATAGATACAGTATAAGCTGGTGCCTTTGACATTTAATTTACGGTATTAAAGAATTTAAAAAAATAGTAACAATTAGAGATTTAAATTAGTCTTCACAATGAATGGACTGAATATATTCACATAATAATATATATTTTTTTTATACAGAAGTGAGGGTTTTGTTGAATAAAAATAAAAAATGAAAGTATACCTATCTTTAATGTTAATGTTACGGGACATTCCTTCTTTTTAATATTTATTGACTCTTTGCAATGACTACAGTCAGTTTGATCAGTCAGTCCTGTTTTACCCCAAAACCAATAATCCGGTATAGTTCTAAGTTAGTGGAAACATTATTTGCTCATTAAAGCCTCACCCCATTGTCATTTTTTTCCTTTGTTCTTATAATCGCGAAGAAGCAGTTGAATTCATTGGAATGAGAAATGTGTTAATGAGATAGATCTTAGATATAGAAAAAAAGAAAAAACATATGTTAGTTGGCAAGGAAAGGAATGGAAATGAAGTGTCTTTTTCTGTCAAGTCATGTAGATGGTGAAGATGTCCATGCACTCTAGCACACAGTTTGGCCTAGTCACTACCTCATGTCCTAATAATAATCTATTTTTTGATCTCACCTTCATGTATTAACATAATGGAATCCATCATCGTACTTCTTAGTATGTGCATGTGTGACTGTATATTGATGACCTCACACTGATTTATTTCATTGTTAGATTATATCCTGTTTGTATCACCAGGTGGTCGAGGCCTTTGCAAGCTCTATACAGTAGTTACCCCCTGTGCAGCGATCAGACGTTCCTTGTGGATTAGTGAATCATTTTTCAAAGCAATGAATATATGCAGAAAAGATGATAAATAAATCTCTAAAAATCTACATTTTACTAATCAAGTACCATGTGTATAACATATCAATGTGTGTTTAGGGATTTTCTTTCTTATTTTTAAGTTTTGCTTGCAACACTTTACTTCTTTCATAGCAGATGGCTTGCATGATCCTTCTTTACCAACAAATCCTATCTTTCTTTATGACACAATTAAAAGCTATCTTTAGAAGATAAAGATTCTGGCAATTGCGCTATGGTGCTATAAACAAAGAACTGTTTTCCATAAACAAAGTATTGTTTTCTATGTGAAGTCTGGTGAGCTAATAAGTGCATTGCTTTTAAATAGCTGTTCTATGAAAACAGCATATTGTCATTAAAAAGAAATCAATAGCGTAGAACACTGGATGTAAGACATATCCGAGGAAAAAGTGTTGCATTACCAAATCAAAGCCAGAATTGTGGCATTGGGTTTGTTAGAGTTAAGAGGGGATGTCAGGTTTGGGGAGAGGGGTTGAATAATATGGATTTAGAGGTTAGGGTTTAGAGGTTAAATAATGACTGCCTCTTCAACATCTTGTGGATAAAAAACAATAAAGTCCCTTTGACCTGTTTGAGTTGGAGGAAAGTCTCCTTGGGTTTATTGATGTTTTATTAGCAGCCACATGCATGGCGCAGTTAGGTTATGGAAAATGTACACTGTATTGTTGCCTAGCATCGTCTTATTGCAAAATATAAACCTTACAAGGTTTATTGTCTTCTCACAGAATTTGATAAGGGTTCAGTTTTATTGGCAGGGAGATGGGATGTCAGCACTGAATTTGTAGTCAAATCTACTTATTGTAAATGAAAGTAAATCAGAGTTCCATGTGAATCTACTTTATTTAAACCACGTGGATTATTATTTTTCACTGGCGATTATGTGCTTTTCAGGATACGCTATCAAGAAACAGGTGAGCCAATTTAAGTATTCAGAGAGTTTTTTTCATGCTGTTTTAGCTCAAATATCTGAATATTTATGGATTCATTGTTCCATCAAAAGCAGTTTCTTCACACCCAATTTGGTTTTGTTACCAAAGAGTGCAATGACTTAGGAGGTTCATTTCAAAAGCCTGGAAAATATGCTACAAAGTATTTTGTCTACTTCTAATTGTTGGATAAATGTTTATGTTGTTTGGCCAGGAAAAAAAAGAGAGAATTTATAGTAAGGCCAAAGATTTGATGTGTTTTTTTTTCTATTTAATTTGCCATTTAAATTTGTGGGTTTTTTTGCAACACTTTGTTTTCTAGTTATTAGTTCAGTTTCCTTTATTGACCATTCCCAGTAAATCTCTTTTACCACAAGCTAACAAAACCAACCGACAAGAAAACAAAGTGAAATATTCCACCTAATTATATATTTCCCCATGATATATTTACTTACAGCATTTACAGTTAAGAACGGTTTGTTAACCAAAGGTATGGCCAAAATTGATATTTTGTGAATGCCGAGGAGATAAAGGGATTGAAGGGTTATTGGTGTTACATAGATGTATATAAATAAGCCAAAAGTCAACTTATGAAGAAAACAAATGTTAAGAACATTTTCTACCAATTCTATTAACTGTCAATCAAGCACCTTCTGTACAAAGTTCACTACCACAAAATGATCTTGGCAAGTCGTCATTTAGAATCATTAATCAAATTGTTGTTTACGGGTAAGGAATTTGTATTTTTAGAAAGAGAGGCACTGGTAAAATCTCTGTTCCAGTGAAACAAAATAGTCAGAGAAAATACAGAGTGTATATCATTTATTAGTCTGGATTGCTGTGTTATTGTATGTGCAGTTGTCATAACTTCACAGTGAACTTAGGGTTCCACATATCTTATGAAACTGCATTGTCAGCATTATCTGTCAGCCAACAAGTGATTAACAGTAATAGGAAAAATAGTAAGGCCAAATCAACAGCAGGCATGTCAGACTTTTGACCGAGGCTGGGAAAACATATTAGGATCTGATCAAACTTCATTTGCTCTCACTTACATTCACACATGGCAGTTCTTACAGTCGCTAGCTCCATACTTCTGCATTCTTGTTCGGTAAAAATAACAACAGCTACACAGAAAGCATTAGATCAAAAGTTTTATAACTTAATCATAGACGTCAGCGTGAAGTATATAGTTTGTGAGCTGTTTCTATGACAAGGAGAGGTTAGAGATTTTAACTTTACCTTCATCGTGGGTGGAGGCCATCAACTCAGCTTGTCTTACAGTCAATAGACTAATAAGTGAACTCTCGAATAAAGTAAACAATCCACACCATATCTATATATATATATATATGTATGTAAGGAATTCAACGGTAACATAA
This sequence comes from Pipa parva, assembly GCA_019650415.1. Classification (NCBI taxonomy): domain Eukaryota; kingdom Metazoa; phylum Chordata; class Amphibia; order Anura; family Pipidae; genus Pipa; species Pipa parva. Next base: position 14,117 of record WMED01005122.1, read on the forward strand.
AAAAGTGCATCTGATCAGTGTAGAAAGCAGGTTCATTAAACTGAAACATACTCCAAACATATTGAAGTGTACACATTTAAACCAATTTAAGCTATTTAGAAGCAGAGGTGACAGACTGTATGCCCTAAAGAAAATTGACTGGTCACCTTGTCCTAGCTTCTCTATTGTCACTGATGTTTTGTCTCTCCCATAGAAAATGATGTGAGATTCAACCACAGAGTGAAACATATTTCTGCATCTCCTGCTTGAATGAATTTGATAAATTACTTTGATCGCTGTCCCAGAGACTGCTACCAAATGGTTCTTTAGCTGAGGCTTAGATTTCAAGTTAACTTATTAGAACATAAAAATGTAAGAAATATCAAAATGAAACAAAGGCCGCAGTGGTTCATTCATTTAAACTAGCCTTTTCTCACAAGAACGGTGCTAATTAACTATTCTGACTGATGGCTTGAGGGAGCATTTTGACCCTAACCACTTTACTTCTAGAAGGCTGGACAAGCAGCAGTGCATGGCACCCCTGAAACAGAATGATCAAAAGGAAAAGAATCCATCAGAAGAGCACTGAAATTCAAAGCAAAAATCTCATTTGAGATTTCCACTTCCTCCTCGAAACCTATAAAATTAATACTCTTGAAAATTCATGCGAGAAAATCTTTCCACATCAACCTATTTTATATTACAAAAAAAAAATCTTCAGTTTTGTCATTTATTTGACTTTTTTGGTAATTCAAAAGTCTCTATTAGTAAATAAATAAAATAAACTACACAAAAAGAAAAATGAAACATTGTATCAGAATGTTAAAACTACGGGTGAATTGTACTAAATTCAAAAAGGCCGATTTTTCCTTCCTTTATTCCCTGTAACAGCCTAATTCACCATTGTGCGAAGTGAGCTGCGAAGCCTTCAGCTCACTTCGCAAATGGTATTATGCGCTCGCTGATGTCCTGCATGTGGACATCAGCGAGCGCATTAAAGGGATTCCAGTCCCAGCAAGGAGACTCAAGTGCTCTCGCCGAGACTGAAATTCCTTTAATGCGCTCGCTGATGTCCGTGTGCAGGACATCAGCGGGCGCATAACACCATGTGCGAAGTGAGCCGAAGGCTTCGCAGCTCACTTCGCACAATGAATTAGGCTGTAAATCTCGCTCTTCGATTGGTAAATATCGATCGATATTTTTCTATTTTTTTTTCCGATCTAAATTTTTTGATCGGATTTTTTGATGGATAACTAGCCGTACTTTACGTTAGTACTTCGACTACTTTTCCATTGAAAAATTCAATCGAAAAATTCAATCAAAAGGTTTTGATTCTTAAAACTCGATCGAAAAATAACTATTGATATTTACTGATCGAACAGCGAGATTTACAGGGAATGAACTCGAAAAGGCAAAATCGGCCTTTTTGTGTTTTGTAAATTTTGCCCAATATTATGTATCAGACTTCGTAATCTAATTAAAGGGATTATCCTAAACCATTTATTATAAGAAAAAAACCCAATTGTATTTTAATCTTAATAAAAGACATTGTTAAATAAACATGATGTAAAATGTATAATTCCATTCACCTGCATTGAAGCTCTAGTAATATCAGAGAAATAAAACTGCTATTTGGATTGGCATTGGCAGGTGTTCCTATGCGGTAATTGTAAAAATGTCATATTTGAAATTAAATTCCTGATTTTTATTAGTTTGTGCTGTCTTTGTTGCAGCCAAATTTGGCTTTCCAGGGCAGTTCATGAATATATAGGGGGTTATTCACTAGAGTCCGAATTGTTGCGTAAAGGTGCAAATTCGCCAGATAAAGATAGTCGCAATTGCATCTTTATAATATAAATATTGTCGCAGTCATGACTTTATTATGGAAAAATTGTCACGACTTTACAATGGGGAAATTGTAGCGGATTTGCTATGGGAATCCGCTGTTTGCGAATTCATCAGTTGAATTTGCACCTTAGTGAATAAGCCCCTATATTATTTGAAGTTCTATAGAAAACAATAGAAGTAAGCAGAATTTGTTTACTTAACAAATATAAGCCACAAGGAAGAAAAATAAATGCAACGCTACAAGCCAGGTAGTAAACGTTAAAGGTAAAATTTCTATTAGCTCTGCTTAGGAATAACTGCCATGCCAATCCTAATGGGATTTGTTTCTCTCTCTGGTGGCACTGATCCATCAAGAATAACACAACTTGAGCAGTATGCCCTAGAAGGGAGGCAGCGGGGGCTGGTTTTTGCTTGGCATAAACCATCCTGAAACTGCGTTTGCAACTGCACCACAGTCATACAATTAAATGGACATACACATGTTGTAAGTATATGCATAGACATGGCCCGTAGATAACACATAACCAAAATATTATTACACTGCTATCTGCCAACCTTCTGGTGCAAACGCAGTCAGGTGAATGCAGAACTGTACGTAACACATGGATAATTGTGCATACATTTGGCACTTTTTGCAGTTGTTGCTCCTTTTGGCAACATAATGCGACACAGTAAATATCAGTGCCGTGTTTAAATAAATGATGTTGCAAGTAATTTAGAATTGTTTACGTTCATGTCACTGTCTGTATAGGCAGCTGTGTTTCATGGTGTCCAGGTGATTGTTTGCATTCTTCCACACATGAGATGCCAACCCCCCCCAACAGTGAATCTAAAACTCAGCCATGATCAAGGCTTCTCTATCTTGATGACACAGGGTTATGATTTCTCTTCCACTGTTTGCTTATGTAAATACACTGGAAAACAACTCAGTCTATGTAACTGAAAGAGCTAACATTATGTGAATGAAATTAGAAAGACATACATCATAACGTATTCTTCCCCACGCAAGTTGTAAAATAGGCAATATCCCTTTCTAATCTAGTAAACAGCATTGACACTGCTGTCTTTCACTAAACATCATGAGTTGTTTACAGGTTGAATTGGATGCTGATTTTTCAATGATGTTCGTAAAATACCTACTATAGTATAGGGAACCACTGCACATCATTGCTGTAGTGGAATCATCACATTCCACATCACATGGCATATCCCCAATTCTAGAGGCTCTAATGCCAGGCTGATAAAAAGCCTCATAGTGTTTCTGAAGCTATCAGTGGGATGATGCACATTTGTTTGTATCAGGTGGTTTATGAGAATATACAATACTTATTTTAATGTATAATATAATCTTTGTGGCTCTTATGAACTTTACACAACTGCAGGTTTTATTGAGATGAAAAAGGCCAATATTTCTGTTCAAACCTAATAAAAGAAATAAGGGTTTTTAGTAGCAGTTATCTAAGAAATCAAGGCTGGCATTGGGGTGAATCTGTTAAAATTCCTACATTATTTTAGATGAGGGAGTATATGAAGTCATTGGGACACATTTTTAAAAGGGTGAATTCACCTGTTGAATTCACCTCACTACAATTTGAGTCGCATCGTGAAAATAAATGCAAATTCACTTCTCGGTATTGACTAAGCTGCAAATACACTTGTTGAACAGTCGAACAGTGGCAATCACTGCCGCATGTGTACTGTGGCATAGTCAGGCGGTTAGAAGTAGGATGAGAAGTCATGGAAAGTGAGGTGAATTTGACAAGTGAAGGGCAGTGATGTCAGTCTCACACTGTCCCACTAACTGTATTCTGTGAATATTCTATTTCTATGTCACTTTGTCCCTAGGACATGTTGTCATTTAGTTCCAGTTGCCATTGTCACTTTTGAATGAATAGTCGCCTTACACAACACTGGAGCCCTGTCATCATCCTCCCAATTCGCCAGTGTGAAGTGCCGAAGTCAAACAGGTGAATTCGTAGAAGTACACCTAGTCACATTCGTACCTTCATACAACTTCCCTGCTTAGTTAATAGTAAAAGTTCTTGTGCATGCGCAAACAAAATTATGCAAAGAACTCCATAAGATTGCAACTATTGTAGATGCCCAAAGTGGACCCGTATTAGCCACTTTGTAGAGTTTACGTAATAAGCAAACATGAAGTTCAGTGGAGAATAGATGCAAATTTATAGCTCTGTGCAACTATTCAGACTTCTCAGAATGTGGCCCATAATGTGCCTATAAGTAGAAGTTTTGTGGTCACAAAGTAGACTCCTAGGGCGAAATTTATTAAAGGAGGATTTTTTCGGCCCAATCGCAATTTTTACCGCACGTGCGGAATTCGGATCGATTTGCGATCGCACGATCAGAATTTGGATCGATTCGCGATCGCACGATCGGAATTCAGATCAATTTGCGATCGCATGATCACAAATCGATCGAAATTCTGCATGTGCAGAAAAATTCCGCACGTGCGAACGGAAATTAACTTCAGGCAATCGTTTCGCCCTTAGTAAATTTCGCTACTATTAGTGGCATCTGAATTTTTTTTCACATTTTTTCCACAGCATGCATACTTCCAAAATTAATCATAAAAAAAACTAAAGAAAAAGCTTAGGCCTGGGATTTTTTATTTGTAGTTTGCACTTGTGCTACAAATTGCAAAGTGTGTAAGACAATTTTATGTTATATTGTATATAATCTTGGGATTGTAACTAAACTCCTTTGATGGATTTTTTTGGCAGCTACAAGAATATGCAGACAGTTAAGAGTTCATTTTTTATTTCCTGAGCTCTAACCCAGGAGGAAGGATTGTGCAGGAAGTAAGCTTCCTGTTTTACTTTAAACAGTGGTTCTCAACCTCTGGGTCGTGACACCTTCAATGGTCCAACGACGCTTTCACAGGGGTCGCCTACAACCACTGGAACATGCCGCTCCTCTATCAGTCTACAGGTGGTCTGCCCACTTACAGTTACATTAGGCATGATGACATCATCGCCAGTGGGTCGCGGCTTTAAACCTAACATTTGTTTTGTGCAACTTATAAGCATTCTTCCTGGGCCCTTAACAAAAACAGGGCCCAATGACAAATTGTAATGTATAGGTAAAGCATATTGGCAACCTGAAGAAGTGAGTGTGAGTGTCAGCGCGTGGAATGTGAATTATGGTAGAGGAAATATGATTTATTTTAACTGCCACTGAAAATCTAATAAAAAAAAAAAAAAACTATATACAGCTGAATAATATAGTGGCTTACAAAACTATTCTATATTCTATTCAGTATTCTAGTTTTAATTCAACAAACTTGATACTTTTCTGAAACTTCATCGTTGCCTTTTAATAGAACATAGGATAGGAAATTTGGGCATCCCTAGGGACTACTGAAGCCATCAATATAACCTGCCAACTTACTGTAGGACAGAAGCGAGATAATGATCCCATCTGATTCAATATTCTGTTTGGCTCATCTAGATTATTATATCTCTGTTCCGATTTGAATGACATGCCAGCTATGGCATATTCATGATACTGTTTTCTGTGCCGGCTGTAAATTTAGATTAAGAGGAATATGTGATTTGTAAGGCGCCAATGTTTGTGTATGAAATGTTAAGGTACCTAATGTTTTTGGTTGTTTTGCAGTAAGCAAATAGGAAGTGAAATTTTGCTCTATATAGAACAATGGATTATCTTTATTATGTTTAGTGTATTCTGGAGGGTGTCTGCCGAATAAAGAACACTCAATGTGAATGTATCTGGCTTTGTAGACAAACTGCAAACTTTGATGACATATATTCTGTCCTAACGTATAAACGTGTGAAGGCCAGGTGGAACTCTAAAGCAATGACCTCACTGTCCTGGTATCGGGGATTCTTTCTGTGGAATGAATGACTCTAAGGGGGTTATTCATCAAAGTCCGAATAGTCGCGTTATGGTGCGAATTCGCGTC
>WMED01005123.1:0-19885 GCA_019650415.1 Pipa parva
CAACTATGCAAAAGGGAAAATAAAAAAAGATGTAAAGACAGTCATTTAAATAGAGCAGGTGGGTGCTGATACATAAAATATACAAGTTCTTACAACGCAAGCTATTCACAGGAATATTTAACAATAATGTAAGAATCCACAAAACAAATCCAGCCTCGTAACTACATATTTTCCAAACTTTTATTGCAAACTTTGCCTTTTGTGGGTTCTTATCTGTGCTTAAAAAAACAGGTAATAAAAATACCGCTGTTATCTTTTGATCTATACAGTAGAGTGCGTGAGGCCATACGGATGAATGTACACATGAAATTACTGATAGTCCATGCAAAAATATGTCTGTAAAACAAGTTTAGCCCTGAGTTTTCTCTGTCGACGAACACAAGTGCTCTGAGTTTATGTTATGTATCAGCAAATTGTGTCAGAACTGTTCACAATTCAAAACTCATGGCCTTCCAGCTTCTGTGTTCTAAAATTGCCCAATGGAAGAAACTGGAACATCATGAATTCAACGTCAATGGTCATTATTTTGTGTAAGATCTTCAGAACTCCAGATCTAGAATTCAATTTCATTGAAGTCATCTGAATAACCTGATGACTGTAGACTCTCACCAGTTTCTGAAACAGAAATAGAAGAATATATGAATGCAATACTCTCTTCCACATGACAACTTAGATATTAAAAAAATAAAACTAAATGCATTTTGTATACCAGCAATCTGTAGACTGGCTTCCAAAACATGAAATCTGAGTCATGTTTGGCCACTAGAAATTGAATTAAAGTGGACCTGTCAGGTCCACTTAACAGAGTTTTTTTAGGAAGCAGGGAGCTGTCTTAGCTGAATGCTAAAAGCATCCACCTAAGACTCCCTGCTTCTTTTCTGTTCCAATGCAGGACTCAAATCTTGAGTTGGGTTGGGCAGAGCTGAATGATGATTGACATAGCTCCTCCAATCAAATCCCTGCTAGATCGTGATTTAAGTGATCTAATTGGAGGAACTTTCCAAGCACTCAGACCTAAGCCTTGCAATGAAACCTAAACTGGTATTAGTGTATTATATTATCATTGGTATTCACCTAAGGAACAGATCAGAAATTAAAACCCCATTAGAAATTACTATTTGCTTTAAAATAACAATTAACATTAAAAGGATAGAGAAAAGTCTAGAAATTACCTTTACATGGACCATTCTGAAACATGACATCATCAATTGCAATATCACTTCTTATAGAAAATCCACGGATAGCTTCAAATATGATCTAAGATATAAAACAAAAATGAAAAACACAACATATTATAGCTGAGTTGAGGAGATATGCAGTACAATATGGCTGTATTGATAAGAAGAATATAGCACTGTACTACTAAGAATTCCTTTAAGAAATGTACTTATTTAATTTACTAAAGAGCTACTTTTATCTTCTTTTTCATATTCACTTTGTGATGTCTTATGGGAATGTTAAGAGCATAACAGATATTTCTGCTTAGCTGACATTAAATTAAAGGGCCATTATTACTAGTGTTGGATTTGACTAGGGTTGTTGATAGTTGAAGAGAAAATATACAGGCGGCCATCCTAACACGAACTACTCTGCCTTGGCTTCTTCCATGCATTATTACCATATTCCCTACTTGCCAGTCTGTCATTTGTGAAAATACTATCAAAATTGAATGGATTGGATACATGGCCTAATGCACTTATTGTAAAATAAAAATGTTTCTTTAGCACACAGCAGTAGGTGGTACCTCCTCTCTGCTAAGTGCAAGGCATATCCTCATGTTATCTGATTTCATATTTAATAAGCCCACCTACAAATTTTTATGTCACCTGGCTATCAATGGTTTTCTGTTCATTTTATTTAATTAGTAGCACTGGAACAGAAGGAAATAAGATCAATGTTTCTTGAAGCAGGAGCCAAGGCTGTAGTGAAGGAGGTGACCCCTAGTGAGAATAAGCATTAGTTCTCTTTTAAACGTTAACAGTGCCAAGTAGACAAGCAAATATCTGTGGGAGATGAAAGTGTCCCTTTAACATTTTTGTGCCCACATTAACTCTATTGTTTTGAATTCTAAAGTCACTCTGAATACTTTTGCTTCTGCACTTTCATCTGAATCTTACCTGATGTTGTTTTGCACATTCATATTCTACTTGAGCTTTCAACCATGTGATGCTTTGTTCACCTCTCCTCGTCCAAAGCAGAGTTTCCTTTCTGACTTCACTTTCCTTGCTTAAATACACATTTAGAGATCCAGTGCCAGCCCCATACATATGGTAAAAGAATGTCAAACACTGCTTCCCGATAATAGCCCTAAGTTGTCTTGAGATCAGTCGGGCTTCTTGTCCAAATACCATATTTGTGGCTTCAATGTACATGTAGAACCCTTTAGAATAAAGGCACAACAAACAATGAGCTTTGCTTTCATTTATATTCTAGAGGGAATCACAAGTACAGCTTTATAAAATAAAACTACAGAAAACAATCGCAATAAAGGTAAAGTTGGGTATACACATAAACATTTGCCTGCTGATGCAGACATGTTGGAAGACAATTGTTCCTTGTATAATAGTTTGAATGGCTGTCCTGACTGATTATGCCTCTTTATAGCTAAAGCCAAAATTTACTAAACTCAAAAAGGTCGATTTCAGCCTTTTCTAGTTTATTCACTGTAATTATCGCTGTTCGATTGGTAAATATCGATGTATACTTTTTGATTACATTTTTCACTGGAAAAGTAGCTAAAGTAATGTAAAGTATGGCTACTTTTCCACTGAAAATTAGCAATCGATATTTACCAGTTGAACAGCAATATTTACAGGGAATAAACTCGAAAAGGCTGATTTTCGCCCTAAGGGGGTTATTCACTAAAGTCTGAGGGGGTAATTCAGCAAAGTCTGAATTCGCATGTGTCGTTGACTTCGCGACAATTCGAGTCCCATCGTCAACAATTGTTGCGAATTCACTTCAATATGCTTGTAGGCAACAATTTGAGTCGCATCACATCAATACACTTGTAGAACAGGCAAACAGTCGCAAACGCATACTTCTGCGTAGACCAATGAACAGTAATAGCAATAACAAAAACACAATCCGATTGGTTAAAATTTATTTGTCCACACCCCTTGGGATGTGTTTCTAATTGCAACTACGCTAGTCGCGAAGCGACGTAGGTCTTTGCGTGTGTGTGCACAGGTACTTCGGCAATTTAAAAAGCAGCGGAGTGTGTCGAAGGTGCGAATGCGACTAGGTGAAGTGCTCCGAATTCGCATGTTTGCCTTCGCCACACCAGAGTGGCGAATTAAGGGGTTGATGGCAGGGCACTGATGTTGCGTAAGGCGACTATTCGTTCAAAAGTGACATTGGCGACAGCAAATAAACTGCAACATGTACTGTGAGCAATGTGACATAGAGAATGATGGAATATTCTCAGCATGAGCTGTGCTGTAATTAGCTGGCATCGGATGTTTTCTTCACAGCGCTGGCTGACTGCCAGCCAGTGTGAAGCTCCTCCCACCTTTTTTCACCTCAGGTGAAAAATGGCTTAAACATCATCACATTCATTGCCGGGGCCAATGAGAACACTCCCCGCAATGAGCGTGATGATGTATGAGAACGTTGAAGCGCGCTGGCTTCTGTGTCAGTCAGCGCTGTGAAGGAAGCATCGGGTACCGGCTAATTACAACACAGCTCATTCTGTATAAGGTAAGTATTTTAACAGTCCTATTTTATTTTTTTTACTTTACGTCTCCTTTAACTCATTAAAAACATTGTCTTGCTATAACCCTTTCTCTGTTCACCTCCCTTCAAGTATGAACAGGAGAATATCAGAGCAAGGAAATGCTTCAGAACTTTTAATCAAGCGCATATAGAAATGATCTTATTTTAACAATTTACTTCTAGTTAAGATATTGAAATGTGATTATAGTTCTCCTGTAATAAAAGGAAATGTAAAACTGCAGCTACAGATAATTTAATTCTCTTTTAAAATAATTGTATTTCATTATCAACAGCATTCCTGTAGGCAGTAACCAGTCTGTTCCAGTGAATCTTTATATATATCTGCTAATGGAGCTTCCAAAAACTCATTTATATTAAAAGGAAGACCAAAAAAAAAGAAAATTCCTCAAATGCATTTATAGTTACTATGGGGGCTATTCACTAAAGTATTATTGCGTATAGGTGCAAATTCGCCAGATAAAGACAGTCGCAATAGGCTGATACTGTCGCAGTCTTTATAATGAGAATATTGTTGCAGTCGCAACTTTATTATGGGAAAATTGTCACAATCTTAACTTTAAAAAATTGTCGCTACTTTACAATGGGGAAATTGTCACAGATTTGCTATGGGAATCTGCTGTTGAAGAATTGGACAGTCGAGTTCGTACCTTAGTGAATAACCCGCTAAATATTCAAAATGTGCTTCCAAAAATTCTAAATTGTTATATAACTTTACATTTTTTGGGGGCAATTTCTAAATGAATATTATCTAAAGCCTCATGGAAAACAATAGGACTGGGTGAGACCTGTTTATCAGACATATACAACATGGCTGCTATCAGTAAAGATAAAATCAAATAAAAACATACTGAAAGCAGTAAAAAAAAAAATTCATGAATTACAAAGGGTTTGTTACTCATTTAATCTTATCTGATATTGCTACCAAAATCAACAAGGCTTTGGGGATTATTTATGAAAGGCCAAATTGTTATGTAAAGGCGCAAATTTACATTTATGCCACTATTTGTATATTCAGTAAACGTTGCAATGTGGCAAATTCACAACCAATTTGACAGCTTACAACAGTTACTAACTTAAAGGAGACCTAAAGCAAAAAAATAAAAAAGGACTGTTAAAATACTTACCTTATACAGAGCCGATTGATTATAGTCACAGCATGAGTTGTGCTGTAATTAGCCGGCACCCGATGCTTCCTTCACAGCACTGGCTCACTGAGTAGCCAGCGCACAGCTCCTTCTTCTTGATTCACTGGCCTCATACATCATCACACTCATTGTGGGAAGCGTTCTCATTAGCCCCCGCACTGAACGTGGTGATGTTTAAACCGTTTTTCACCCGAGGAGAAACAAGGTGGGAGGAGCTTTCTCAGTCAGCCAGCGCTGTGAAGAGGCATCAGGTGAAGCTTCAGCTGCCGGCTAATTACAGCACAGCTCATGCTGTGACTGTAATCAATCAGCTCTGTATAAGGTAAGCCCTTTTTTATTTTTTTGCTTTAGTTCTCCTTTAAGGAGCAATTTGCAACACTTAACTTGCTTGTGCACAGGTAATTCTCCTATTCATCAAGCCTCAGAGTCAAGGTGCATTGTGTCGCATTCGCCAGGTTTACTTCACCAGACTGAAGTGGTGAATCAGGGGCATGATGGCAGGGCCGCTACTGCCTGACTACGCCCTACAAGAGACGGCTACTGACGCGGTCACAAATTTGCTATGGGAATTCTGTTTAGTGAATAATGAGAATACACTTTGGCAGTCAATTTCTCACTTTGATAAACAAGCCTCATTTGTATGAAATATATAACGTTAGGCAAATTTTAGATATTTATTACACTAAAGTCATATTGATTTGTGAAAAGTTGTTTTCTTGATGCATATAATAAGTCATCACTTTGGATCACATTTGTTATAACATATCTTTTATATTTTGCTCTTGATGCAAAATTGTTACAGTATTTTTAGGATTCCTCCACTCACCTACCCCAGAAGTGTGATCTCCAGTAGGTCCAGTATAGGATGTAGGGGTTCTCCCCTGTATTCTATGCCAACAGCCCCGCCTTTGCCACTCCTGATGAAAGCCACAGTCATTTTTATCAAAGGTGCACTTTCCAGGCAATGGCGGAATCCTATCTGAAAATAAAACCAAATAACATATGAGGTAAGCATGCCACATCTCCTCCATACCTTAAACCCAAGCCTAGTCTACACTGCAGAAAGTTTCTTTTGGGAAAAAAAATGTAACAAAGCAGAATAGAATCCAAATCCACTACAAATAATGGTTTTCTTACAAAATAAGTGGGATATTTATAAAAGTTTCCACTCGCTTATATAGGATCGAAAACAACTTTCCTGTATTGTGTAAAAAAATGTACTTTCATCATTGCAATAAAAACTTTTAAAATAGGTGATACCAGCATAATAAAAATAAATCTTATGTGGCTGGAAAGTTTTTTCAACTTTAATAAATAATACCCAAAATTTATGTCTAGCAGAAAACTATCAGGTGCAAAATGTTGGTATTGTACATTTTAAATACATTTGAAAATAATATTTTGCACAAAACAGTTTAACTATATTTTAAGGGTGAAATTTATTTAACGTCAAAAAGGCCGTTTTCAACTTTTCAACCTAAAAATTAAATTTCAAAAATTATCAAAAAATTTGATATTGCGATATCAAATTTTTCCATTGATATTATGGATTTTCCATAGAGAAACAGACTGAAAAGTTTCAATCGAATTTTCGGATGTTCAATATCAGTAAAATCAATATTGTGATATCGGCAAAAATGATTCAGTATCAGTAAAAATTCATCGATATCGTAATATCAGTATTTTTGATTTTATTAAATTTTGCAAGAGTTGAACATTTTATTTCACACTGCATACTTCCCAGGAGGAGGTGCTTTTTCAAGCACTTTTGCTTCTCTACCCTCTAGGTCCCATTTCTCATTTTTGTGGGTCATCACGGTATGCTGATAATACATTTTCTTGGTCAACTGTGTAATTAGGACTGTTTATATAAATATGGTATAGCACTATTTACCCAGGGATCACCAGGGCGGTAAACAATAGGCTTTGTTGTAGGACTTCCCTTTTCCCATAATTACAGCGCTATATGATTTTTGGTGAATCGAGTACATCAGAAGACATATTGGAAGGGTACTTATCAATGAAAGAAAAACTGGTAAACATGCCATAAAAAATTATATTTTTTTAATACTGGTACTGGCATCTATGGAAACAAACATGGGAATACAGACAATAATGAACATGGAAGTACCAGCCAAAGTGAAAGTGTATTAAGGCAAAAATGGATATTAGTGGTCACATACTGCAGCAAAATTTGTAAAAATGACAATATCAAATAAACTGTACTATCAGTATTACATTTTAATAGTAAATGCTATAATGGGGACTGATTCGCATATTCTGTATCACACCAGGATAGTACTGCATGTCAGTATGGTTGTCTATGAGTTAGGTAGAAATGGGCAGTATGTACATTTGTACCACTATAAAAATGACACGTTTCAGTCTCACCAGCGATTTGGCAGCTTCCAATGCTCACTGACACGTCATCAAGTGCTGCAAGGCCACAGTCCCAAAAACTCTTACACCAGCTGACAAATACAACCTGCAGACAAATGACACTATCCAAGTGAAATTCATTTATAGAGGTGAAGTTGTACTGACATGGAATGATCAGGAAATGCAAACATCTAACTCTCATTAGCCAACGAATCACAATAGAATCTAGAGATTTATCTCTATTATAGAGGCCATTGTTCCAATTAGCTGTTAGATATTAATTATTAATAATTGGTGCATAGATACATGTACACAATCATTTTTAGGTTATTCACAAATGGATATAGGTTAATTTCCATAAAATCAAAAACCCTATGTTACAAAAACAGTCTCTTCTGGCAACTGACTATATATATCTATGGACAATTCTAAATAAAGCATTAATTAATTAAATGTATTACTTAGATTGTAAGTTCTACGGGGCAGAGACCTCCATCTTCTTGTGTCAATCACAACCTGGCACTGTAAAGTGACTTTATGCTTGTAAGTGACTCACTTGTAATGTGTAATGCACTTCTCCCATGACTTCCGAATATTTGTGTTGCTGAATTATACAGGGTTGCGTATATTGGTGGCACTTTATAAATAAACTTATACATACATAAAATCTGTCTGATAAAGTCCAGTGGTAATGTCAATGTAAAAATGAAGAGTGGGTATAAAAATTATTACTAAACTGTAGAGAGAAGTAGCTCTGTGTCTGTGATGTGATACTAAATAGAAATTGTCCAGACAGTACCTTGCAAGGCATTGGCTTATGTATGCTGATTTCTGCTTGCATCCAGGCACCTTTAGGTGATTCATAAGCAGACCAGATTTTTTCCTGAACGACATGGTTCTCCTCAAAGATATACACAGCCAAGGAGTCTGCCATTTTGTAGAAGCCGTATAGTGAATAAAAGAAGTGAAGGCAATACTGTTTGTTTCCTGGCAAAGAGGGACCATACAGGCGACCAGAGTAGCCCGGCTGGCCTGTAAACCGTGTGTTAGCCAGCATGAAATAGCCTGTAAAGCAGTAAGGTAAGTCAGCCACTTCAATGACAATTCAAGCACTTACACAAAGCAGAAAAATAACAATAACCTGAATGCAGTATTTGCTCTGACATGTATGTTGTATTGTAGAGAGTAACAAATGTTAAAACTGTACTTACTATTGTTTTGTTGCAAACTAACTAACGTAGGGCAGAGTAGACACTACTGGGTTATAGAAACCAGTAGGATAACCAGATGTAATTTGTGGTACAGAAATATAAAACTCGATATGCCTCATCTATTTCCTTTTATAACAGGAAGAAACGAATATGTTTTAAACTGGGCTAAACATGTGGAGATCTTGCTGTGCAAACAAATCACCCGTTGCCTCTGTAAATCACAGTATCTATTAGGTTCCTACCCCAATGAGTACAAATAATATAACCGATAAAATTAGTTCCATTTTTTTCAAATCAGATTTAGTCGTCTTTACTGATGGCTTTCAAAAAATGAAATTTAATAAAATGGTTATATAGCAAAAAAAAAACAAAAAACACACCATTTACACAATGTAATTGGGAGTGGAAGAGGCATAGTTATAGATGTCTCAGCTGTGACCAGGCCAGCATTGACTCCCTGTGGCTCCCTTTTTTTAGGGGACGGAGCAAAGCATATTTTGCACTGTGGCCCCATGATAGATCATTGTTTCTGGGTATAAAATTATAATTACAGTAGGCTGTTGGGCCCTCAGGATCAGCTTTGCTAGTGGATTCTATATCTCTGTATGAATAGGCAATGGTTACCTAGTCCAGTTGTATGATCACCCATTCTGTATGCATTTGGTTTCACTTTCACTCTGCTCCATCCAGAGCCATCTTTATCATCCTGATGAAATTGACACATATCTTTCTCAAAATCACATGCGGCTTGTCCGGCATCAAAAGATGTCTCTAAAATGGAAAAAAATGGGATTCTAAATAGTCTGAGACGTACTGGCAAATTATGTTTTTTTTAATCCATAATATTTAAGTAAAAAAAATCATTTAAAATAGTGCAGTTGACTTATACATGAGTCAGGTTAGTTTTGAAAGCAAGAAAAAACTAAAAACAATCAGCAGAGCAGGGAGAGCTGCTTGGAGCCACGACACAAACAGCAGCACAGCAGGAGAGGCACTGACCCAAATCTGCAAGTAATTACAGCACACACACGATTGCTGAATAAACTCAATGGGGGGTTAGTTGGGCAAGCCTGTTAAAAGCATCCACCCATTGCAGACTCTCACACCAGCAAAGAGCCTGGGTCAGACCGGAGCAAACAGAAAGCACATGCAGTCAGAGACTGCCCCTTAAAGGAGAACACACACTAAACTGTAGCTGACAGAAATAAATAAAATCTTATTGTTATCTTGTATTTTTCCAACAATTCTTTAATATGTTATGCTAACAAATACCCCAAGTTTTACTCTCGACTTATCCATGTCATAGCAAATTTCATAATTGTTGGCCCAAAAACTGTCCTCGACTTATACACAAGATCGACTTATACACGATATACTGTATATACGGTATATATATCCATGTAGTGATTCATTTAAATATGACTTCTCTCCACCCTGCCAATTGCTGTAATAATGTATGCCTTTGTAATGCTTCATTCAGATTAAACTTGCCTCCACCCAGATCACCACCAGTTGATATAGTACATTTATAGTAAAAGAATAGCAGAGCTTCCCCTACAGCAGAAGAAGTTCTTTTAGAGCATAGAGAAAAAAAATGTGAAAGATGTAAGCTTTTCCAGTGTTCTAGTCAAGGTCTACTTTGAGGGATTACCTTAAAGTGCACCTGTCACCTCAAAACTAATACTAATTTAAGTTGTACTAATGAAATAAACGTTTTTGTAAATATATATGTATTTTTAAAAATGTACCTTTACACAGCATTTCTCTCTGTTATCTTCCCTGTCAGTCTAACTTTTCTTTCCCGAGTCGGGAACATTTATTACATTAGTAGAACATAAATTAGTATTAGAGTTTTGAGGTGAAAGGTGCACTTTAAGGGGGTTAGTCTCTAGAGTCCAAATTTTCAAACAGCTGATTCTCCTAGAAAATCCACGACTGCGACAATTCTCCTAATGTAAAGTCATAACTGTTACAATTTTTAAAGTTGTGATTGCGACAATATTCTTGTTATAAACCTGTGACTGCGACAGTAGCAGCCTATTGCGACTGTCTTTAGCTGGTGAATTCACACTTTTATGAAACAATTTGGACTTTAGAGAATAACCCCTAAGTGTTTTTTTGTCAGGCATGATGTTAAACAGTATTAATTAAACGTATGTACATGGAGGTAAGAATGTGTAGACCCATAATCCACAAGAAATTAGAGACCAGGAAGAAGTTTAGCCAATCCAACTTCAGTGGTATTCTAAAGAAAGCTTTCTCAAGGAATTCCACAGAGTGTATATGTAAAACAGCAGCAATCAAAGATAGAATCCAAGTGTTAGGTACTGATGAGTCTGTCCATGCATGCATATAAATAAAGCTTGCCCTAGGTGAGGTAGCTATGAGGCACTGTCTATTAATAAAGATTTACAGTATGTAATTGTTACATACAGTATGTACGTAACATAGTAAATAATTTTATGTACTGGACTTATTAAAGGAGACCTAAAGAAAAAAATAAAATAGGACTGTTAAAATACTTACCTTATACAGAGCCAATTGATTACAGTGACAGCATCAGCTGTGTTGTAATTAGCCAGCACCCAATGCTTCCTTCACAGCACTGGCTGACTGAGAAGACAGAGCGCAGCTCCTTCCTCTTGTTTCACTGGCATCACGCTCATTGCGGGAAGTATTCTCATTGGCCCCCACAATGAACGTGATGATGTTTAAGCTATTTTTGACCCGAGATGAAACAAGGTGGGAGGAGCTGTGGCGCAGTCAGCCAGTGCACTGTGCAGAAGCATTGGGGGAAGCACCGGGTGCCAGCTAATTACAGCACAGCTCATGCTCTGACTGTAATCAATTGGCTCTGTATAAGGTAAGTATTTTAACTGTCCTTTTTTACTTTTTTGCTTTAGTTCTCCCCACCATCTCTTTCCAAGAAAAGTTTCCAAAATTATTGTTAGACAAAAAAATGCATAGTGATTTATTCAGAAATGAAAAGCAATAAGTTGTAATGGGAAATAAATTAAATTAACAACTCAATTGTCATTTGTCCCAAAAATGGCATCGCTTACCTAGACTGCCAAATGTACACTTGTGTGCAGGCTTAACAGCGATATGGTACAGAACACAACAGGAAAAAGTAATATGAAACAGAATGAACTGTAAAAATAACATATTGTGTATGTACAAGTGAAATCAATAATACCTAACAATCCAAACACAAACGGCACTAAAACTCCAATTATTTCTATCTATCGTGTAAATAATTGTGGATGCCAAATTTAGATAATGTGCCTATAAAATGTGTATAATTTTTTTAAAAAAATGAAAATAACCTTTAATATGGTAAAAATACAATCAAGTCTAAATTATGATGAAAAGGAATAAGCAAAACAATAATGAACTGAATGATGAATGACCTTGCTGTCCATTGCAGGGCACCGCAGAAAATGAGATATCATCGAGGGCAATGTAGCCAGCTTGGATGCCATTAAAGGCAACTTCAAAAATAACCTGAAATTATAAATAAATGGTTTATGTGAAGATATCCAGGTGGCATAACTTGTTATATAAAACTTATTTTTAGCTGCATTTTCACAAATCACTGACCATGCGTTGAATGATTTATTTAGATATTTCTGTATAGTATAGAATCCAGAGTGGAGTAGTAGAATGCAAGAGCTGTATGCAATTAATGAGGATTCATTTTAACATTCATACATTTATTTTTCTGTGTAACATGGAAAAAGATTCCTATTCATTTTAGTGTTTCTGTGTTAGTTTGATTTTTTTTTCCTCCCCAAAGGATATAAGAGTTTTTTTTCATATGAAAGATCTAAAATCTAACTACAAAACTTTAATTTTCATCTCATGGCTTGGATTGTTGTCCATCCATACATCCAGTGTACAGGGAACTAGGGATGTCTTTCAACTGGTCATAGACATTCACATTACACAGAAGATTTAACAAAGATTCAACTAGTTCAACTTCAAAAATTTCAACTAACAATAAAATAATGCTCTAAGCACTTCAAAATATGGTTACACTACCCACAGACAGATATAGATATCTACACAATTCCAGCTTTTACCATTCCCACACCAAACAGTCTACCATTTACAGCCAGGCAATAAGACATCACACAATCTGTTCCAGCAGAATATACACCTTGAAATATTCTCTGTGCAGCTTATTCATGAAAGTATGAAATTTGATTGTCTAAGTTTATTCGTGTCACTTTAGGTTGTGAAACTTTGAGGCTAGGTTCACACTAGCGCAGGCATGTCAAACATGCGTCCCGCGGGCCGCATGCGGCCCTTTACAGACATATCTGCGGCCCACACAAAAGTCTCAAACTTTGTCTCTAAAGTTTAGAGACAAAGTTTGAGACTTTTGTGCGGGCCGCAGATGAACAAAACTCACGATCAGCACTTCCAGCTCTTCATTCATTGGCCGATATCCCTGAATATGACCTGCTTACGTGATCAGCAGCCGACCAACTAGCACTGTGTAGTGATGAGCGATGACACAAATAATGCTGGGGAAGAGAAGGTAGGTGTGGGAGGGAGACGAAGCAGGAGCCTGCCCGGAGGAGTGGGAAGAGGGTGAGACGCAGAAGAAGAAGGAGAGGAGATCTTGCCCCAGCTTCCACTACCTCCTCTCTGACAGCTAGCACCCGCCTGATGCCAGAGAGATCCCCCTGGCACTAACATGATTTCACCCTGGCATCGGGTGGGCACTATCTGTCAGAGAAGAGGTATGCAGAAAGCATGTTAGTGCGGGAGGTCTCTCTGGCATTGGGTGGGCACTATCTGCCAGAGAAGAGGTATGCAGAAAGCATGTTAGTGCGGGGGGATCTCTCTGGCATCAGGTGGGCACTATCTGTCAGAGAAGAGGTATGCAGAAAGCAGGTTAGTGCCGGGGGGATCTCTGGCATCGGGTGGGCACTATCTGTCAGAGAAGAGATATGCAGAAAGCATGTTAGTGCCGGGGGTCTCTCTGGCATCGGGTGGGAACTAGCTAAGCAGAGTTAGGGACCGGGCAGAGCGACGGGCAAAGCAGGTAGTGCTGTCAAAGTTGGCACACAAGCAAAAACCCTCGATGACGATTTCCATCACGATTACTTCCGGAAATCATCAAATCATCGAGGAACACCGATTAACTAGAAAATCGGGCCGATTTAATCTATCCTCGATAGTATTGATCAACACTAGCTCTGTGTCAATCCATGACGTGTGTACTTTGGTCGGCTGCTGATCATGTAAGCAGGTCATATGCAGGGATATCGGCCAATGAATGACGACCCGGAAGTGCTGATCGTGAGTTTTGTACATCTGCGGCTCGCGCGGCTGCTGAGGAGTTTTGTTGTGAGTGGAGGAAGAGTCCTGGCTGAGAGTGACTGTGACTGTGCTGAGGAAGAAGGGACCCGCACAGGCAATGTCCAAGCAAGTGAGTGGCCCTCCTGTATGTAACCATTAAAAACTAAAGAGAGGGGTGAGCACTCAGATTATAAAATAAATAATTGTGATGCAAAAAACAGTGGTGCTGATTGGATGAAAAATGCAATCGAACACAAAGGAGAAACAGAAACTCGGGGTACCCTGAGTTTGACATGCCTGCACTAGCGTATTATGTGCACTGCATAATATGCTATTGTGAAAAAAAACCGCTCTGGCATATTTTTCTATTGTGTTTACCAGCGACAGTGTGAACGCTCCCTCAACATTCACAACTTTTCCTATCTGGCTGCATTTTTGTGCACTCCATATATACGCTGGCCAAAATGTGACAGCCAGAATTCTGGACGCGGCGTATGTGCGTCATACGCTCGTGTGTCCGGAACTAGGTAAGTACATAGGCTTTCACTGAGCCGTATTTTTTTTAACACTAGCACATAATACGCTAATGTAAACCTAGCCTGATAGTTGCAAATTTGCTAATCCTTATTCACTATGTGTGGATTTACTTACTGAAGAAGCAATAGCCATTGTATACAATTTCTTGCACACTAGTCAGTTGAACAGTAGTAGGATGCAGAATTATATGTAGTGATGTGAATTCCACCAGTGAAGTACAGTGATGTCATCCTCATAATGTTCCACTAACTGTATTAAGTGAATAATACATCCAGTTCTATGTCACCATATCCCTAAAGCATAAAAGACCAGTCGCTAAGTATTTCCCTACTTTCCTCCTAAGATCACCCCTAGAAGCAGCGAGCCTTTAGTACTCCTTAAATTCCTTCATTAAGGTAAGACATTCCTCTTGAAAGCTTGCGTATTTAAACTGACAGTTCTAAGTATATTCCAAAAATATTGCAAATCTCATTTTATATATATATAAAACAAAAAACTACTAGTGCAAGCACAGACTTTATATCAGACAAACTGATTTAATGAATAAAAAAAACAGCAAAGTTTAAGTCCACAAGTGGGACCTTTATCTACAAGAAAGTGTAGCCCCATTTATAAGGGAGTGCCCCCATAATGACATCACTTTTCTTGGATGAATGTGCCAGCACAGAGATGCATGAGGAGGAATACACTGCTCCCACAGTGCTCCTTAGAAGAAGAGAAAATGCAAGCACTACAGTTCTCTTCTTCTATGGAGCGCATCAGAAGCCATTTATGCCTCCAGATGCACTCCTTGTAAGGCCTATGCTTTTATCCCTAACACATTATAAAGACACACCAGACTCCCCCAGAAAAAGCAATAAATTAATCACAGTAACATGACCAACAAGTTTAGAACTTAAAAGCAACATTATCACCGAATAATAATTAAACAGTAAGAGGATTGGTACAATTAGCTTATTGCGCTGATTGAACTATACTGAATGGAACATTCTTGCTATTTATCTAGACTGGATGACATAAGCAAAATCATTTTTCTGACATCATCACACATTTGCACCAGCTCTATCTGTCAGGGCTCATTTGTTAGAAAACATCAGATATGTTTAAGTCAGAAGTACAAACAAGTGGGTTATTTATAGTTCAAATTGTTATGTAACTGCATTTCACAACAATACGCTAATTCTTCTAATTCACTTATTCACCAAAGATAATTTTTTTCTGTAATGTGGCTAATATGAGTAATTAGAGTCATTATGGCGACCTTGTATTTACATAATGTTACTTTACACCCTGACTGTGACAAACCTTTGTGTATTCATTGCGTTGTAGTGAAAATTCACCCCATAGCAGAATGACATGAATTAGAAGATTTGAAAAGAAAAATGCTTTGAAAATGTAGCAACAGAGTGTCAACATGAACTAAGGAGTTTCTAATACTAATATTAATGTAAAAACAACTACTACTGAGTATACTAAAAAAAAAAAAAACTACTACTGAACTAAACTGTCAACTGGTTGCAAAGTTACCACTTCGCAGAAAATAACAGAGTGTGATAAATACAGATAGCTGAAGTAGTGATGAACAGATGTTAATTTATACCTCTACCTGACTGTTCAGACTTTGATAAATGACCCCCAATGTATGTTAATATATTATTACCTGTTAGTAGTAATACATTTTTAGTTTCTTGTCTATGTAAAAAAGATTTTCTTTTTCCAACAATGTGTCTAATTAGGTCAAATGTAGTACATTACACCACCAATTTGATTGACCAGACTATGCACAGAAAGCACTTTTCCTACAAATCATGTCATAGTCATGACAACCAAGTCGGTTATTCACTGAAGTCTGAATTGTGTATAGGTGCGAATTCGCCAGCTAAAGACAGTCGCAATAGGCTGCTACTGTCACAGTTGTATCTTTATAATGAGAATATTGTCGCAGTCGGGACTTTATTATGGGAAAATTGTCACAATCATAACTTTAAAAAATGGTCGCGACCTTAGAATGGGGAAATGGTAGCGGATTTACTATGGGAATCCACTGTTTGCTAATTCGACAGTTGAATTCGCACCTTAGTGAATAACCCCCCCTAGAGTTTAGCAAATAAGCAGAACAGACTTTGTAACATCACCAGTGCATTTATGCAGAGCGTCGTCAATTCACTTTGCATAGGAATAAAAGTAAAAATGATCATTTCCTCCCTGAAAGGGAGAAATGGAACATTGTTTTATTCCATGCACTATGTTTTTATTTAATGCTGGGAAATTGGATTATAGATTAGGAACTAAGCTCTTTATGTTAACATGCACTTTATCTTTCTAAGCGGAGGAGGAAATGTTGTCCAGCTGATATCCTTATTTCCACTTTCTTGAATAAACATCAACAGGGTTGTGTAATAGCCGCCACCACCCTTGTCAACCCCTGAGAAAAAGAAGATACTTGTTCCCTAAAAATGAAATAGTGTTTGTTTACATGGGGGTACTTATCCCGTTGTATTTCATATCAAATCAAACAGCATTTATCCAGTAACTTTACTAAGTGTAAAAGGATAGTATTACCCTCAATAATCTTTTTTCTTTTCTAGCACCATTGCAAACATCATGATAGCATTTTTTTTTTTTTTTGTAAATTTGTTGTTTTCCTGAAATTGTATTTTAAATGTAACATATTCTGCCCTTCAGGTCTGTTATCTTAAAGGACCGGTAACCCTATAGAAAAAATAAATATTCCCGTTTGGATTGACATGCAAATTTTTCAAATACAGCACTTATAAAACTGTTATCTGTGAAGCTAAATTTAGGGATTTTATTGCCTTCTGTCTGTTCTTATTTTTACTGATAGCAGCCATGTTGTTAAAGAGACCTCATCCAGTCCTACTGTTTTCTAATGACAGTATCCCCTTAGGAACTGGTGCTGTCCTAGATAATTCTCTAAAAACTCTATCATAACTCTAAATTGGCAGCTGGCTTGCATGACGGTCTTTCATTTTGCCCTAGATCATCAAAGAGATGTTTTTAAACCACAAATTCAGTTCAGTGTTACTAGGTCACTTTAACATTCTTTTAAAGTAAGAATTATACTCTAGTCTTTCCTCCATAATATACAGTGCAAAGCATAATATTCTTTAATTCCTTTTGTCTAGTGCTTGTGTGAGCTATTTCCTGATCCATATCTATGTTCACATGTGTATAAAAGTCATGCAAGTTAAAGTATTAGGTCCACCCTTACCTCTAACGGTACAAGTACATTTAGATCAAATTCTGCTAGATTCCATTCTCCTTCTCTTACAGATCCCATTTTCCAGATCTCTTCATATGAGCCGTGTAGATCTCTGGTATGAACCAGAAATATATTACTGCTCTCACGCTGAAGTTGATAATAAAAGGAAAAGCAGCCTGATATGGGGGATGTAATCAAAGGAGAGACCAGCTGTGCAACTTCTTGAAAATGTTTGACATAAATAGAGTCAACATACATGTAGTGACCTACAAACAAGAAGCCAAAATAAAATGCAAGAATGAATCAAAAGGAAAAAAAAAACCTCTATATAAATGTTAAAAGTTGAATACACGAGCAAATATAATTGTGGATTGTTTCACTAGCTTTAACAAAAGACATAACATTTGCTTTTAATTTTCAAGTTCCTTACAAAATGATCTTGTTAAAATGTGTTTAGTAATGATATTAAAAAAAAAGCATATGGGTTCAGTGTGGAAAATAAGGTTAGCAGAATGGTCATATGATATGAAAATCTTTAATAAGTTAGTGAATTTGAAATAAATCATTCACACAAATAGTCTCCATAAATGAGACTTATGGGGAAAAAAGAAACAGTGGCTTTCCAGCGCAGTGTAACAATATCCCCCAATGAATGTAAAAAAACTAATTCTTACACTGCTTTTTTCAGCTTTGTATTTGTTTCTTCTTATGACTCCCAGAATCTTTTGGGGGTTATTCACTAAGGTGTGAATTCAACTGTCGAATTCGCAAACAGCGGATTCCCATAGTAAATCCACTACAACTTCCCCATTGTAAAGTTGCGACAATTTTTTATAGTTAATATTGTGACAATTTTCCCATTATAAAGATGCGACTGTGACAGTAGCAGCCTATTGCGACTGTCTTTATCTGGTGAATTCGCACCTATACACAACAATTCGGACTTTAGTGAATAACTCCCTAAATATTCAGGGGGTTATTGACTAAAGTGAGAATTCGACTGTTGAATTCTGCGCGCGGACATCAGCGAGCGCATAACAGTCTGTGCGAGCAGAGGCAAAGGATCGGAGGGTAAGTTCGGACTATGCTGAATTACCCCCTAAGCGTTATAGTTGTTTATCTTTTACAAGGGAGAGCAGTATTAGGTTCACACTGAGCATCATACGCTAGTGTGAAAAAAACAAAAAATAGAAAAAAAAACGCTCCAGCATATTTTTCTATTGTTCTTACCAGCAACAGTGTGAACGCTCCCTCAGTGTTCACAGCACTTCCTATGTTGTCGCGTTTTGTGCACGGCACAGAATAAGCTAGCCAAAATGCAACACACAGCGTTCTGGACCCAGAGTATGTGCATCATAAGCAAGTGTGTCCGGAACTGGATAAGTACTATCGGCTTTCAATGAGCCGTATTTTTTTTTTCACGCCAGCATATTATGTGCTGTGCATAATACACTAGTGTGAACCTAGCCTTATTCTAAAAATTATATTTCAACAAATTTTTATTGGGCGACACACTGTTAAGAGACATACTCACCCACGTTCTCTCGCTATGGCTCAGCATCTGCTTCTGTCACGGTTACCATCTTTCCTAGGGCAGGTTGGTCGCAGGCGTCGCATGCAGTTGGTGCATAAATCCCCTTTGGTGCATGAGATAAATGGGCGTAGACGCAGCACGGCATTGCAGACATGCTCACGTCTGGGTACCTATATAAACCAGCCAGATGCCAATGCTGGTGCCTGATTATAGAGCTCTGTATGTTCTTGGGTGTGTTCTTAGTTAATCCTGACTACCCGTGTATGACTCTGGCCTGTTTTCCATTCAAGATTATATTCTGACTGCCTAGACCAGGGGTCCCCAAACTTTTTACACCGGGGGCCAGTTCACGGTCCCTCAGACCAACGGAGGGCCGGACTTTAAAAAACCTATGAAAATCCCTATGCACACTGCAGGACACATAAAGTCAAAAAATAAAAAACAAGTGTTAAAATACTTACCTTGTACTGAGCCGATTGATTACAGTCACAGCATGAGCTGTTCTATAATTAGTCGGCTCCCAATGCTTCCCCCGATGCCTCCTGCACAGCACTGGCTGACACAGAAGCCAGCGCACAGCTCCTTCCTCTCCTTCCCAAGCCTCACACATCATTACGCTCATTGCGGGGAGTGTTCTCTTTGGCCCCCACACTGAACGTGATGATGTTTAAGCCCTGAAACACCCAAGGTGTAACAGGGTGGGAGGAGCTGCGGCGCTGGATTCTTAGTCATCCAGGGCTGTGAAGAAGCGTTGGGGGAATCATCACGAGCCGACTAATTACAGCACAGCTCATGCTATGACTGTAATCAC
>WMED01005124.1:0-19882 GCA_019650415.1 Pipa parva
ATATATATATATATAAAAGTTAGGGTAGAGTGGTTGTGTTAGTCCACAGATGCAAAAAAAGTGAATATTGCAATACTTGGTGATGCCTTTTTTATTGAACCAACATTCATTTTAAATAGATGAGCTTTCGAGAGGTCTGTCCTCTCTTTATCAAGTCACAAGCAATACTAAGTTCAGTTAAAAAGATATTATTCTAGGATAAACAGACTGTTGGATCAGTTAGAAATATTTTCAGGGGTGAGCTATTGGATAAGGATAAGAGGGGTTAGTGGTGGAATTATATATATATATATACTGTATATATATATATATATATATATATATATATATATATATATATATATATATATATATATATATATATATATATATATATATATATATATAAATATATATATTGCAATACTTGGTGATAACTTTTTTATTGGTCTAACAGTTTAAATAGACAAGCTTTTTGAGAGGTCTGTCCTCCATTTATCAAGTCTCAAGCAATACTGTATTTAGAAATTAGAAGTGAGTTACAGAGCAATAAAACTGGCAAAAAGATATTCTAAGCAAACTATTGGAGGATAGATAGATAGATAGATTAAATGTCCACTAGAGGGCCAAGTAATTCTTCCCACATAGTAGCATCTGCAATTACTCTTACTAAATCTGAAGATTGAAAAATCAATGCAGCAATTTGCTAATGCTGTGAACAAAATGTGTTCCCAGTACAATTAGGTGACTTTGCTGGAATCTGCTTGCTTGTACAGACTGCACACTTGATTGGGAGGTGAATTACAATGTGTACATACAATCAGATACAGTGCATACACATTGACAATCAAGTAAAATTATTTATATATGGTTCAACAAAAAATCTGTATTATTTAAGCTGAGCAAAAACAATTTTAGGGAGCACCTTGTCTATAATCAGGACATCTGTTATGTAGAAAAAATGCTTTTCTTTATTATTTTGTAAGCAGAATCCAGTTGGCAAAGAAATACAGCTTTTAAACCATTTATTTCTGACTAATGACAAAAACGAATTAGAAAAAAAAAGTTTAACATTTTCTGTTTTCACAGAAATCTTGGTATGTTCAGACATTTTGGCATCTTGAGTGAAGAGTGACAAAAAACTAGCCATTATGTATTTGCACCCCATTTAAGGTTCAATATTATTTTATTTAATTTTATTTAATTTATTTTATTTAAAGAGAATAAAGGTCTCAGGCAAGAGAGTAAATGTACTGTACTTAAAGTGTAAGTAAAGTTACTGACTAAACTATACATATATATTATATTTATAAATGTATAAACATAAACTTAAACATTGAAAAGTAAAAACAATTTTGGGTTTTTGAGTTCTCACCTCTTAATCAAGCAGCCCTATTCCTGCGGCAAATCTATAAAAAGCCATTTCCTGTATAGTGCCAAAAGCCACGCCCTCTAGTGAGGTCACACAGTGATGATGTGTACTCGTGCATGTAAGTAATTTGAGACTGAGACAGGCCCTGCAGCATTAAAAATCCGACATTCTGTCGTTTTGTTGAACAGAGTGTGTGAGAGGGGTGGGGGCATGGCTTCCGACACTATAAGAAATCCAGTTTGCGAGGATTTTATTATATCGTTTTTCCACTTTAGAATACTATAATGGGGCAATCTTTATAAATAGGGTTTACTTACACTTTAAGGGTGAAGCACAATTTGCTCTAGGGATCAGGCAATCCTATTCAGTTACTATTCTTGTCCCCCAGAGTTAGTGGAAGGGGTCAGGTATCAATGCTGTCAACCACCGTCATTTAGCAGTAATTAAAAACAAGGCATAAAGAAACAGCAGGAATATGCCCCTTGCACAGTGGGGCTCACAATCTCATCTTGAAACACGAAAATGAACAGCATAAAAATGCATTTACAATGGCATAATATTTATATGTACATCAACTGGTTTTTTTTTGTTTTTTTTATTAAATAAGCATCCATTTGAAGCAGTTACTGCTTTGCAGATTTTTGGCATTGTAGTTGTCAGTCAAAGTATAGAATAAAGATCTGGCAATTGTGCCACCCAGTTCACCAAAGACAGCACTCCAGCTTCTTGGTTCATGCTTTGGATCATTGCCCTGCTGCATATTGAAATTTATACCAGTTATATTCTGGAGACAGGGTAATACATGATCTTACAATATAGTGACTTTTCTATTTCATTATTCCTGGCACTTCCAACCTAACATACACTAAATTAGGATGTGTCTGCCAAAAGTTCACTGTAGTAAAAAGGCTACTAAAAATAGAGCTTTTATATCCTATCTGAATAGTTTATATCAGACTAGTTATTTTAAGTAGTAATAATCATTTGCAACACTAATTTAACTGGAACCTTGAATAAAAAAGTAACAATGTCATTTAAAAATCTGACATATTCTAGTGAGACAACAAACAGACAAGGCATTTTGTTTCTGCAGTGGCAAAACACCCAGTTATGTTCCATTAATTTACCTGGTTACCTCTACATGTTGCTCTAAATTACTTCCATAGTAAGTGTATCAATAAAAATAGTAGTAAAGTAAGTCAATAGGGTCATGATCTCAGGTGTAGAAACGTGTTATAGTGACAAAACAACTTGGGGCTTATTCATGGAAATAAGAATCACATCACGTTGGGTCGTGATGCTCCTATAGTTGCAAATTCTCTACTCCTTTTTCCCTAAGTGACAAATTCCCTTAGCTAAGAAGCAAACCGCATTAGCTATAATTTATTGCATAGCGCTGCATAGTCAGTTGGGGAGTAAGAGCAGGGCCCCCAAAAGGACAGTACGGAGTCATTAGTGTCGGGGGGGGGGGGGGGGGGGGGGCACCATCAGATTACATGTTGGAGGAGGGGGAGCCAGGTATCCCCCTAAACCATTGTATCCATGTACTACAGGAGAAATTAGAGAAATTAGTTCCTGGTCTACACAATCTCCTGCCCCCCCTCAGCTATTGGCTATACACTGTGTAGTTTCCTTTCTTCCCTTATGCTCAACCAGAAGCCCTATTGGATGCTGACCCTGTCAGTAGGCAGTAGATGCTGTGAGTGTGTAAGCCTTGCTTCTTAATAAGCTTCCTGCACTGTAAGAAAAACAATTGCTGATCCTAGATTAGGAAAGATACTGTAGCTGATGCTCCTATTGCACTGACTCCTCTGCTTTACTCATGTTGGTAATCCCACTGTCAGAGTAAAGTCAGTGTAATAAAAATAGCATCTGTGTATATAGGAAGATATAATGTACAGTACCTATATCTTCCTGCTCTCTCTCCCAGGTATAATAATAT
Organism: Pipa parva; assembly: GCA_019650415.1. NCBI lineage: Eukaryota > Metazoa > Chordata > Amphibia > Anura > Pipidae > Pipa > Pipa parva. The sequence continues at coordinate 3,294 of WMED01005124.1, forward strand.
ACAGTACCTATATCTCCCTGCTCTCTCTCTCCCAGGTATAACAATGTACAGTACCTATATCTCCCTGCTCTCTCTCTCCCAGGTATAAAAATGTACAGTACCTATATCTCCCTGCTCTCTCCCTCCCTCCCAGATATAACAATGTACAGTACCTATATCTCCCTGCTCTCTCCCTCCCACCCAGATATAACAATGTACAGTACCTATATCTCCCTGCTCTCTCCCTCCCAGATATAACAATGTACAGTACCTATATCTCCCTACTCTCCCCCTCCCAGATATAACAATGTACAGTACCTATATCTCCCTACTCTCCCCAATGATAATGTATAGTGCCTGTGTCTCCCTGTTCTCTCTCTCTCTCCAAGGTATAATGTACAGTACCTATATCTCCCTGCTGTCATCCAGGTATAATGTACAGTGCCTGTGTCTCCATGCTCTCAACCAGGTATAATGTACAGTACCTATATCTCCCTGCTCTTTTTCCCAGGTGTAACACTGAACCATACAATGGCACTGGCATAAGGACTGGCAGTGTTTTTCTAAAGTTGTCATAGGGGTTAATTGAGGGTGTGGGGGGGGGGTCGGATTTCGGTTGGTGGCCCTGAGCAGGACCCCTAACTCGCTATTTTGATCTAGAGACATAACCTGAAGAATTTGACACAGCACACTTTGTCGAGTTTGCTGATTCTTGATGAATAGGTGAATTACCTGTGCAAGCACACGCAAAGTGATGTAAAGTGTCCCGTAAGTCTACGTCCACTGTATGAATCCCAATGAGTGTCATTATTATCATTATTATATAACTCAGTCTCTGAAGGAAAAACCAACAGAAATGTGCAAAAATGGAAAAAACAAACCTTTTTGCTCTGTAAGCACACGCCTTTATCTAGCCAAAGCTTTAGAAATACCTCACTCCACACTTGTAATAAGGGATTTTACATCCACTACAACTGATTTTTTTTTTAATTATGAATATCCCCTTTAATAATGAGATGTATTTTGTTAAGCCCCATAATACTGTTAATAAATAAAAGGTGGTGAAATTACCAATTTGAATGCTTTCTTTCATTATTATGCAATACACAAGAAATACACAAAATGATTAAGACCTAACTGTATAACTTGATTACTTAAGTTAATCAGATCTTATTTGTTAGTCATTTTTTATAGGTTTGCTGGGTAAACAGACATTTCCAGCGCTCAATGAGGCTACAGTATTCAATTCAGCAGTTATTCATTAAAAATAAAAAACTTAGCACATTATCTTACACTGTAAGGAAACATCATCATATAAAATTATCATCACTATGAATTCTATATATACAAATACAGGTGATCACATTAGAAACATCTCAGGAGGTAATTCAGGAAAGTGTGAACTTACCTGGCGATCCTTCAATTCACCTCGCCGAGACTGATATGCGCTCCCTGCTCTCCTGCACGCGGAGATCAGCGAACGCTTTAAAGATATTCCAGTCTCGCGAAGTGAGCTGAAGTACCTTTAAAGCGTTCGCTGAAGTACCTTTAAAGCGTTCGCTGATCTCCGCGTGCAGGGAGCGAATATCAGTCTGGACGAGGTGAATCGAAGGATCGCCAGGTAAGTTCACACTTTCCTGAATTACCCCCTCAGTAACTAATGAAGAAACCATTTGGTTTATCATTGAATGTTCTGGTTAATTATAATTATTATTGATTCAAATGTAACCCAGTAAGCTATTTTTTCTTTGTTTTGTTTTCTTTTTTATTATAACATTTTCTAGAGGAATCATTTCTTGCTGAAGGAATCAAATACTTTAAAACTGGGGGATATGAAGAATAGGTTAACTTCTAAGAGGCTGTAATTCATAATATGTTTAGCTTCAGGATGTTGCATTATCCATCTGCTCAAACTGAGGTAACCCCCCCAAGGGAGCCGTTATTACACTGTGAATGGCATTGGAAAAATACAATAAAGCAGGAGACTACAGTGGAGATACAAAGCAATTAATGCCAACAGATTTCAACTCCCAAAAAGGAAATTAATGAAAGAAAAAAAAATGAATCCAAGACAATGGAATATGTAGGAATTATGACAAGGATCTGGTTTTACTGACAGATATTTTAGATGATCATATGAAATCTTATACAACACATCACAGATAAAAAAATACAATCACACAGTAAAATAATAAAGCAAAAAATAAATATTTAATTACATGCATTTGGAACATGATTATTTGTAAGATTCTGTGTATATAAACATTATTAAGCCTGTTACAGTCTAGAGAACATAAAAACGTATATTTACTGCACAGAACCAACAGTGAATTAGATCACATTGAAAAGGAGACTTGGTTATGATTGAGAAAAACGTATCTGTGCTGAATACACATTAGAATACAACTTGCAATAACAAACACTGCATTCCATACATTATGAACAGTTCTTCTATTTTTAACATCATCTAACTGAAACTTTTAGGGCATATTTATCAGTTATCAAAGAATGAATTCACCACACAATTATTGGGGGTTATTTATCAAGCATTTTTGAGATTTTTAAAGATCGAAAATAACTTTTTGATATAAAAAAAATGCATAAAAAAGTTATTTCTTACATGGCAAAAAGAGTATTTTTAAATAGGCAATACCGACATAATCAAATAAAGACTGTTCTTCCAGCAATAGGCTTTTAAAAAACCTTTTCGACTTTGATAAATATCCCAATGGGTTAATTCACCTAGATCAGTGGTCAGCAAAGTGCGGCTCATGAGCCACTTCGGCTCTTTAGCCGCCTTTTTGTGGCTCGGAGCGCACTGCCGAAGCCACGCCCATGCCCCGCAGACGGCTCTTCTGATTGGCTGTTGGTGGTCATGGAGTTGGGAAAGGGCACGCCTCCTTCCTCCGGTGGCTCAGAAGAGAGTTATCGCTGCTGGAGGCAGGAGTAAAATGGCTCTCTGCCAAAACAACTTTGCTGACCCCTGACCTAGACTGTAGTGAAGTCAGTTGTGCACATTAAATAGGGCATTGTAAAGGTGATGGAGAAAATTGTTGTGTAATTCTTCTGAATATAGTCAGGTAAATAGTAGCAATGGTGTATTGTAGCATAGTTTAGAGAAGTGATGTTGCTTTTATATGGATTTGTTTAAAGAACATTTGTCAACTGGCAATGAAACCCCCAAAATATGTGCATAGTACCTAATGAAGCATTTTTCTATAGGTTTAGATTTAAAAAATGGACCTATTTGATGCAATGGGTAGTGCATTGTATTTGTTACAATCTGACCTAACTAGCTGACTTCATATGCAAATTCTTTAGGAGCACAAGTGAATTGGGAGTAAACTGTGCTAGTGAGTGTAACGAGCAGCGCTTGCCTGCTGCAGCACCGGTCGTGCACTGCCTGCTTCTGATTGTCGGCTAGCGCCACACCCAGTGCTTCTGGCTGCCAGTCAATCTGGAGCCACAGACGTCATGAGTGATGTCAACTATGCCAAATTCAAGAGGGAGAGTATCAATGTCTTTCCTGATGTGTATATGTGTTTGCTGTGCTGTTCTATGATTTCCCTGCAAGTCTACAGTATCTTCTGTGTTCAGCTTCATCAAGAGCATGTCTTCAGTCTTCTGAGTGTCAGCTATGCAACCCAGTGTTTCAGAATATATTTAAAGAATATTTGGATGATCTTCAGGTTTGTTTACAGCACTGCTTCTGACTGGCTTCTCTATGTGTTTGGTTTCACTGCTCTGTTCTTAAAGGTATGCTATGCTCCATGTGATCCAGTGACTTGTAGCTCTGCAGTTCCTCTATCTACCGATGTCTTCAAGTGTTTCAGCCAGCAGCCACCAGTGCGGGGTTATCCTAAGGGTCATGACCTGGGAGGTGCCTGCCACAAAGGCCATAACTCATTCTAGGGGTTTCAGGGTGAAGACCTGCCCCTCCTCAGAATCTGTGCCTCGGTGTTATCCCGTGCCAACTCCACTGTGGTAAGGAGAATGCACTACACTTCTGTTTCTGCACTTGTTCCTGTTTCTAGTATGCCTCAGTGACTCCAGAGGTGTAATAGGCTCTGGTTGTTTTAGTTCCTTTAGTGGCATTCAGTCCAGTGGTTCCCTGTGTGTGTGTTTTCCCTGCATTTTACATTACACATCTCCAGTTCACTACATCTCTGTGAAAGATTCTGCAAACTCGCAAACAAACGACAGGTGGGTTGCTCAATCCTCCAGTGCAGTGAAAACCACGGGTGCCTGGCAGCAGGAAAGCCAATGGTGCATACAGGAAAGGAAGTCGCTCCGGCACTCCAAAAATTGGTAAAAACATCCATAGATCATGATTAAGCGCTCCAGCGCGAAACGCGTTAGAGAGTGCTCTTTTCTTTGTTTTTACTGGATACTTGGATTTTAACTTTTGTTCAATAAAATTTGGATGTTTTTACCAATTTTTGGAGTGCCGGAGCGACTTCCTTTCCTGTATGCACCAAAGATTCTGCAAAGTCAAAGTTCATCCCGAGAGATCCATGACAGTATGGCCGAGAGCAGTTGTTGATAGTGAGAAAATTGTAGCATGGCTACATAATTGTATTCTGCTAGTGCATTAGGATTTGGGCAGGTTGCTCTTTACAACGTTTGATAAAGGACAACTTATCCAAAACATGTACTGCAAAAGCAGAATACAATTATGTAGCCACACTACAATTTTCTCACTAGCACAGGTTACTCCTACTTTACTTGTGACTCTACATTGTATGTGGTGGACAGGACACATAGGATGCAAGCGCTATATGACAGTCTATTTAAGTTACTCCAATCCCAATTTTGCAAATTCTGTCTGAGGTCCCTTTAGTCACATTAGGATTTTAATGAACACAGCTGACATCAGCTACTGCTCCCCCTGGTAACACGATATTTAGAAAATACAGTGCATGTGCATTACTACATGTTTAAGTGGCATGTTTGAGTAACTACGTTTTGCTTAGCAGAATGGTCTCTCTCCAGCAGCTAGACCAGTGTACTAATGGACATGCAGAAGATGTTGAGAGACTTGTATTACAGCGGAAAATAGAAGTTGATGTTGGCAAAGTCCATCAGTATAGTGATGAGGGTGATGAGACCTCCTTTTCAGAATTTGTATAAAAAGTTGGCAGTTAGGTAAGACTAGCTTCACAGCACTACACAGATACATTTTTTTAATGTCCGATAATGTCTGGACACAAAAATGTTTTATTAGGCATTCTGGATGCAATTTGGGAGCTAATTTAATAGATGACAAGTATACTTTAAATTGAGACAATGCCACTATAACTATCTCTTACTTTCTACATTCTGGCAATTTATATTAATATGGGTAAGAAACAACATCACCATGTTATTGCCAGTTTTGTCAGCTTAGGATAGTCACATAAAATACAAGAATTATTTGTTATAATTATTTCAATGCCCGACAATTCCTATCTCAAGTTGTCACTCGGGGGGGGGGACATATCTGATCATATTGATTGGTTTTTGCCCATTTCATTGTCAATTTTTGTTTCCCTGTACTTTTCAATGTCCCTGATTTACAAAGGATCAATAAAAATGTTGTCCCTATTGAAATAAATCATTATTGATAAATATCGATCTGTTAACAGGCGCTCACTTTGCAATGCTTTTTTGAGGTTTCCTTCCATAACAGATTGACATCAATATCTTTTCAATGGCAAAATATTTTGGACTTTGACTAAATGGCAGGACCATCTCCATAGGGAATAATGGGTTTACATCAGCCTGAGGGTAGAGAATTCTTTTGGGAGATAAATTGTTTTTTGAACAGTTTAGTAAATAGGACAAAACAGCAATATTATTCAGTATAGGCTGTTTCTCCTTTATCTACTAAAGCGAGAAACCTGTTTGACTTTAGTAAATGTATGTATTAGTTGCCACATTTTCTAAGCCTTTTAAATGAAGTATCACCAGAACAGTCACAGCCCTACTGTAAGTCCCAATTTGGCACTTTTGTTTGTTGAAGTCAAATCTGCATATTCATCCTTTAGGTACATTGGGCCTCATTGAATAAAGTCCAAATTTATCTTGCTACAATTTGAGTCACATCATCAAAATAGACACAAATTTGCTTCTCAGGACTGACGAAGTAGAGAATACACTTGCAAAACAGCTGTGATCACTGTCATATGCGTAGTGTCGCATAGTCAGTCAGATAGAAGTAGTCATGTGGAGTGAGGCAAATTTGACAAGTGAAGGGCAGTGACATCAATCTCACCACATCCCACTACCTGTATTCCGTACGCATAACAGGATATGCGTATTGATGTGAAGGATCCAGAGGGTAAGTTTGCTGTTTGGTTAATTACCCCCCAAATGTTGTGTTTTTTCGAGCCTATGGAGCGCCACACTAAGAGAGTAAATCAGGAAAGTGTGAACTTACCTGGCGATCCTTCAATTCACCTCGCCGAGATTGGTATGGGCTTCCTGCTCTCCTGTACGCGGAGATCAGCGAATGATCAGATTAAAAGGTCTGATCGTGGAGAGCACAATAAGACCCTTACAGTAGATCTGAATCACCATTAAGAAGTTATGACCTTCTGCATTGCATTGTTCCCAAGCAGTAGAAGGCATCCATTTTGCTGGCATTGACATGCCCCCTCCCTCTCTCAGACACTCACACACAAGGGTCTGCAGTACAAGCATTCATAGAGCTCTCTCTATATATATGCCTGTATCTTAGCAGCCTGCCACAAGATCCAACACATCTCTAACAATAGCACATTTGCCATATGTGCATCACAGTCATGATAATGAATTATGGGAAGTGTACAACACAATAATAATAAGACCTTGGAGCTTTCCATGTTTTATCCAGAGACCCTGAGTGTGCAAAGCAAATACTGGGTATTTGGGGAAAATTTAGGTCCATCCCATTATGCCCTATCCCTCCCCATCATTGCCCAAACCAAATCAAATTCACATCAGATGTAATACCCACCCCCATTGTTATGCAATTCAGACAAAGTTGGGGAAGAAGCCGATCTCTGGGCTTTTATTTTCTCTAGAAGCTCCCAGGTATGATAATAATAGCCAAGTGTAAGGCAGGTGCCCTTACTAATTAAAAGTGAAATACTGAAAATCTTACACTTGCAACTGATGAGTAATTACAGTATAGTAATCTTTCAATCAAAGGTACAGATGAAAATGTAGGATAACAAATATATTTTTACTGTGAACATGGTCATATTATTTAATATAAGATGACACCAGATATGCATTTGATCCATTAAGCAACAATACTTTATCTATTCAGTCATATCACAAATCAATGTTCTATTCTATCTAAATCAGTCAGATCTGATCTTTAAGAGAAGTAGAAAAAAAAAAAAAGACAGACACAAAACTGACATCTGCACTTTGCCACAGCTATTATGTGATAATGTGGAACACTGCTCTCTCTACAAGATATTCAAAGGTTGATTAGATGTTATGCTGTTATATCATCCAGTTCTTGTCCATAATAATAAGTATGGATTTGATACACTCATTTAATCAAATTGACTTACTCCAGCCAAAACGACCAGGATTACAATGCTGGCAAAAAGTGCTATCCAATAATAATAATAATAATAATAATAATATACTGTATATATATATATATATATATATATATATATATATATATATATATATATGTGTATATATATATATATATATATATATGGAACAACCCAAGTAAAGCATCTGCAGGGTAAGTCTATACTCCATTGTCTACTTCTACCTTATATAAACACACTATTTACCACATATATTTTACCATGCAGTATTTGTATACCTCATTAACTAATTAGTATTAGTTGCTTGGTTGAGATTTCAAGGGGTTAACAGGTAAAAGTCTGACTGCAACCACAAAAGCATGAGAGAGTCAAATCAAACACAAAGCTGTAAAAATCAAGAATTTATAACGTAACATTTTTAGAAGTGTCATGTAGAAATAATTGCTAAAATGCTAAAAGTACACAGTGGTACCTCTGTTCTCGATCACAATTCGTTCTGGAAGTGCGGTCAAGAACTGAAACAATTTATCCCATAAGAAATCCGATCGCAGATTGACTCGTATTGATGCTGTGGGCGAGGCGCGCTGGGCCGAATGAACGCCATTCGGCTCATCTCGGGTGTTCGAGTTCCAAATATTTGTTCAGATTTCAGGACAAAAATTTTCTCGAATTTCGTGGTCGAATACAGATTTGTTCGAAAGTCAAATCGTTCGAAAACCGATGTACCACTGTAATTGATAAAATGGGTTTCAGGCTTTAGAAACAAAGCTTCCTCTGCCACTTTTCAGCAGTATTGTGAAATACACTGTCACAATTCTCTCGGGACACATAAATCCATCAAAAAACCTAATAGGGATTAACCTTTTGCTTAACTCTCCCTCTGATCTTTAGGCTACAACACCATCCTGCATATAGCATGGTCACAAACCAAGAAAAAGAACCCAATATAAGAGCGCACACTCAAATGTAATAAATGAAAATTATATACAAATAATAAATTGTGCTATTAAGTCTTTAAATATTAAAAATAATGGTTTGTCTATGACTGTACTTAATTCTTTTAAGACTTGGGGTGTATGTTGTCTGAACCTGATCAGTTATTGTTACTAGTCATGTTACATTTTTTGCATTGTGTTTTACAAGGTCGAAAAAATGCAATAAGTCTCTTAGCATATATTCCTCTCTATAAAACTCTAGTGTGTCATTGTACAGCCAATAGTTATTACATTTAATGTATTTTCATATCTGTTGTATTTTCAGCATTTTTTTGCCATGTGCCAACCTTAAGGAGTTTTTTTTTTAATGAGTGTTGGAGGCAGTTCTCAGTAGAAGAGATCTGTCAATCCTACTTTCATTACAAGTAACAGCAGCAGGGAGAAGCGAGAGAGACAGCACATAGGCTTTTGGTAAATGCCCTGTGAGGGGAGACTTCATTTCACTTCAGAATTCAGTTAATGGTAGGAATGTACATGATGGGTACTAAGATGAGCCATGCTATATGTAGGATATTACTTGGTATAAACATTTTTATTCTAATACACTATGAACACTATATTACATTAAATGAGATGCAGGGATCAAATTGTCTGGATTCTCCATGATGTACATAGGCTTGTACAGTATTTATCTATGGGGGACTTTGATTGTATTTATTTAAGAATTGGAAACAAAACGTTTACATTTTTTGACTTAATGTGGTTTTGACACTATTATTCAATTTTACAAATACTGGTTGTGGTTTCCCTCCCCATGTTCATTGAGTCTCCTTTGAGACATTGTTTTTAAATGTTTTTAACCCTATTTTGTGTTCCTTGTTCCAATAATGGCCCTGAGTCACTTGTTTGTTGGGAGTTTATTTTTGAATAAAATTCAAATGGGCAAAATTTATTAACGGTGAAACAATCGCCCGAAGATAAATTCCGATCGCCCGAAATGAAATTTCGATCCATCGATCGAAATTCCGATCGGGCGATCAGAATCAATCGGAATTCCGATTGCTCGTTAAAAATAACGCAGTTGATAAATTTCGCCCACACTGTTCCAAAGGAATGGCGTGTTGCAAATGTGGTCCCTATATTCAAAAAGGGGTCAAAGTGTGAGCCTGAAAGTTATAGACCTGTAAGTCTAACTTCTATTGTATTGAAAAAAAACTTTGCGATGTGGCAAATACACATCTAATTTGGGAGACTATTATAGTCACAATTTTACAGAGCACTTTGAATCACTTTGTATGCCGCATGCACAGGTACTTTAACTATTGACCAAGCTGAGGAGTCTTTTGCAGTCATGGATTCAACAAGGTATAGTGCTCTGAATTCACCTGTTTGACTTTGCCATATCAGAATGGCTAATTGAGGGGTTGATGGCAGGGCTCTGGTGTGGTGTAAGGCATCAATTTCTTCAAAGGGAAAATGTTGACTGCAACTTAACTAGTCTACTTCTTCTCATGAACTAGGGACAAGGTGATATAGAAACATACAGTATGTATTAGTCACTTATAAACAGTTAGTGGGATATTGTGAGGAAGATATCACTGCACTTCACTGGAGGAATTCATAGTACTCCACATGACTTTGCATCCTACTTTAAATTGACTCTCTTCCCCACACTACGCATGCAACTGCAACCAAAGCAGTCTGCCTGTTTTGACAAAAATATTCACAGCTTCATCAATAAGGAGAAGTGAATGTGCGACTATTTTGGTGATGTGACTTGAACTGTAGCAAGGTGAATTCAATAAGTCAATAAGGCCCTATGTATTTACTCCTTAGGTGCCTGTTATTTTTGTGTGTGGTGTTCCAGTGCTCTCAAAACCTGTCTCTTCTTCTCTCCCACCTGATTTACCATATATTGTACACATCTCTCCTTCACTTCTCCCATCTACTCACACTGCCCACTATACACTCTTCTCTTTCTTGAAGAATATTTCACTTCCCTCCTCCTCCACACAACCAAGACAATTGGTCCGACACTGTGTAAAACTAAATATTGCTAAAACAGAAATGATTTCCCAACAAAACTTGGTTCATCTCAACTCCTTTTGCATTTCAGTTGATGGTGTGATCATTTACCTTGTTACTTCTGCACATTGTCTTGGGGTGACTTTTGTCTCTGCTCTTTCCTTCTCTAAACACATTGCTACCACTGCTAAAAACTAATTTTTTTCTTCATAACACTGCCAGGCTCCTTCCCTTTCTTTCTAAAACCACTTCTAATGCCCTCACATGCCCTCATTTTATACCGCTTGGACTATTGCAATGCCCTTTTAAGTGGCCTTTCAGCTTCCCATCTTTCCCCGCTCCAGTCTATTCTAAATTCTACTGCTTCCTGTCTGCTCCTTGGCTTCCAGTTAAAAGAACATATTATTTGGAGTGTCCTACGTTTGACATTTAAAGCACTTCACTCTGTTGACCCCCCTGCATATCTTCTCTTAATCACTTTATGGTGGATTTACTTCAGTTTCTACACAATTACAGATATTTTGAATCATTTATTTTTGGTCCATATGAGACTTTGATCTATTGGTGGTCGTTCATTTTCACATCTATACACATATGGTGTTTAATTTATAATGCACTATTGTGCAATTGTATTTGCACTTTTTCTTTCAGATGGCCATATTTTTGTGATTAATCAAGTAGGAATGTGAAAAACTTCTCTCTTTTTTGAAAAAGCTGCATATTGTGGGACTCATTTCACATATTCATACACGATTTCTAATTAATGTATTGATTTTATTTTTATTTTGCGCTGTATCATTCCTTTGGTTTTTGGTAATGCATTTTATGAATTTAACTTCAAAGATAACATTTTTATAAGTGCTGTACTGCAATAATGACATTCTTATTTTTTGGGTGTTACTGGTGCTTTAAGATGTACATATTCTTCAAAGACCACACAACAATACAATCGTCGAAAATAAGTAGCTGTAAAAGCATATACCTGTAAAATGTATATTCAAAATACACTAAAAGCAATGCCGTTTTTCATTTATGCAAAAAAGAACTGAAAAGAAAACAATGTAAGTCCTACTTGTTAAAAGAGATAATTTTTCCTTTAATCATTAAGTTTTCTCTACTGTCTGGATTATTTGAATTATAAGAAAAGAAATAAAAAAAGCAATCAAACATTTCTTTGCAGGGTCTGTTTATTTCATGTTTTCAAGCTCATGAATCATGGCCTCTTTATCAAGAAACATTCTACAAATATAGCATTCCAACATCTCCCTATAGGCAGAATGTACACACAGATGCAGACAAATGAAAAGGAAAGACAAGGGAAACATGCAGAGAATCAGCTCATCCTCCTGCTGATATTGCCTGAAACTATTATGGACCCTCCAGTATTGACATCAAGACACATCGCTGAGTTTCTGGTTCACTGAAATTTCACAGATTTTCTGTTATTTAAAAATTCACAGACAAAGGCTATTTGGATAAATAAAAAAAAAAAGGTGGTGTTTAAAAGTACTGCGTTTCCCATGTTTCCCTAAAGATTAAGATTCTCTCCCACAATCCACTGGCAAAAAAACTCGAAGCAGAAGTGGCAGATGGTTGTTTTGCAAAACCAAAGGTTTACCCTCCCCCTTCTTGTCTTATACTTACGTATAATAATCAGGTGTGAAGGAAAAAAAGGGACCTAGTCGAATATGGAAATTAGCTGTTCAAAAAGTGATCTAATTCTATAAAAATGGAAATATAAAGTAATACACAAAATTACAGCGGCTATTATTTAATCAAATTGCTATGATGCACTTGTATTAAATACACCATTTATACAAGAGAAAGTTTATACTTTGTGATTCATCATTTATAAACCCCAGAGCAGGATTTGTAAGAGTCTTTCCAAAACCTTTGTCTACCAACTAGAATTTAGTCTGACTTAATGCTATACAAGCACACAGTACAGCAAAGAGCACTAGAGGTAGCCAGACAACTATTCAGTGAAAAATACTTGCATGCCTATTTGGATTTAGAAAGGATCTCTCTTTATGGATTTTTACCTGATAGAATAGTCACATGACAGAAATGGCCATTTTATAATGTGCATTGACGCAAAACAGGAAGCTGAAAAAAGCTTTATACACAGATTACTTTCACATGCAAAAAAAATATTCAAAAACAAAACAATGATTGTAACACCATCTTTAACTCTCAAGTCATTGTTTGATGTTCTGCAAACGTTATGTATTAGCTATGTTTTGTAACATATATATACATACATACATACATACATACATACACACAGCTAATAATCTGTTGTATAACAGATGCTAGAATGAAATCTTACAAAGCATTTTAGGAAAATATGTGACACAGAATATTTAAATGTCACGCTAACATTAGATGGGAGCATCTGCAAAATCTGTACTTGGCAGCATTGTCTGTATTTATTACACTGGTGTCAGTGCCCCCCATTCATAAATACAACATTCAGAATAGGTAAGGACCAGTATTCTATCTCCCCTGTGTTTAAAACCATGCTCCATTGTATAAGAAAAAAAAAATCATTTGTTTTTGTCAGCCAGCAAAAGCCCCTGACAATTCCATGAATTTATTGAAGAATCCACTTTACAATTGAGAAGTGCGTTTAATAACTTCCATTGGGAGTAGGTCCCAGATTTTCAGTCAAAGCTGGTACTCATTGCTAGCGTGGGTGAACAATATTGTTTTATTTTTATAAATATTTTTTTTTCTTGAATGAAAACATTATTTCATTGCGGCTTTATCAGCACTTGCTCTACTCTTTCACTATTTGAAGATTTTCTCACAAAGCTGGCAAGCTAAAAGTCTTACAATCTCTCTAACAATGGATATATACAGTGTAATATATATATATATATATATATATATATATATATATATATATATATATATATTTCTACTTGTGCTAGCATTGTATTTAGTCTCATGAACAATAATTCAAAGCCTTGTGACTTAGACAACCTTATATTATCATGTACTGCCCTGTTTGTTTTTACACTACAGCTGTAGAAACACAGTAAGACTGACATTACTAGACTAGATTTGTTACACAAAAGAATTTCTAGTGCAGCCAGAGCTATTTAAAATGTCTCATGGCATTTGTTCTATTCTTACAGTCTTCATTTTTTGCAATCTAATATTTTATAAATAAAGCACTAATATTTTGTAAAGGTAAATGAACAAGTATTCAACAATGCACTCACTATATGTATACAAAGTTGCAATTGTGCTGTAACTGAACCTGCATGCACAGTTTTCTTTTATTTTTTTGCACCTTCCTTGTTTTAATTTGAATGCATCCCACAAAGAAATAACTAAAAAAGAATAGGCATGTATTTGTGAGAGCAAATGGAAAATAAAATTGGGTACAACTCAGGGGAAAAAAAAAAAAGAATTAGATTATAGTGTGAATTTCAACACAAATAAAATAGAATTTGGGATCATGATACTAATCATGAAGTATAAAAAATGTTTTCACTGCAGCCTACAGACCTTAATGAGATTAGAATAGGGTGACATGCTCTACCTAGTACAACACTTTGGAGGTGGGATAACAAATCAATTTACAGCAGGTCACTTTGGATGCCCCTGCAGACTCCTGGTAATTGGCGCTGTGAGAAATCAGTTACTTGGTATACTTGGATTTGCATTCCCAAATACCTAAGGTAAAGATCTCATTCTACTTCTTAATCACCAGTTTACAGCCATTTTGGTCTTATATTGAATTTGCTTATAAGCTTTCTCATCTAAGAGCAATGTCTCATATGCACCTAATAACGTTTTAAATGTTTGTTTTAATTGCATATTCCACTATTTTAATTGGGATTTGTTTAGTACCACAGTTTAGAAATTCTTAGGGCCGAATTTCAGTCTTATCGAGCAAAATCTCACATTGTTCTCGTAAGATTTTTTCGATCTCGATTTTTCTAATTTTTTTGATGTAAAAGTAGCCGTACTTTACATTACTGTTACATACCTGCAAGGCGATCCAGCAGCGTCTCTCTCTCCTTCAGCCGCCCGTGCTGGGAAGTGCTCTGTGCGCGGGCAGCCAGCGTCGCGTTTTTGAGTGACAGGTGTCATTGCTATGATGCTGGTCCCTCCCCTGCTGCCAGCGGGGGATTTAAAAGGCTGGGTTTTCAGGCATCCCTTGCCTGAATATCGATGTGTTCTGGCTGCAAGTCCTGGTCCTAAGTACTTGCCTAGTTTATACCATTGTTAAAGTATATACTATTCCTGCACCTGTACCTGTTCCCAGTGTCCTGTACTTGTAAAATCGAGGTAGAAAAACTCTCTCGAAAACTCAAAAAAAATCTTGCGAGAACAATGCGATATTTCACCCGGTAAATTCAGAAAGACCAAGGGGCTTATTCTCTACAGTCCAAATTGTTGCGTAAAGGTATGAATTCACCAGCTAAAGGCAGTTGTAATAGACTGCTACTGTTGCAGTCGCGTCCTTATAATGAGAATATACCAGTGGCAATTGCTCGAAGACTGCAAGGGAAGCTCAGCTTCCCCTAAAATGACAACAGAAATAAGTGATCAAATATATACAACAGTACAGTATGTACATGTCATTTCCTCTCACCCATTCCCGCAACTTCATAGTGCTTTAAACAGTGTGGACGCTGAGCTTCCACAGGGTTCAATAGCAAAGCAAAAGTGCAGAGAAACAAGATGAGTAATTAGATAAATGCTGGGCTTTGTCCCTCCCAGACTCTCAGCTTCTCTGGGAGTCTATGGGGCAGTGGGCTGGCCTGGAAGCTCAGCTTCTGCATGCTGATTGGATGATCTGTCTGAGGATGAATCCCTTTTAGATTGGCAGTGAAATGAGCGAATCAGCAATCTTTCATTCTGATTTGCAACAACCTTTTCTTTACGTTCTGAAAGCTGCACATAATGTCAGACAGTATGAATGTTGTGGACATGATTTTGGTGAAGCCATTTGATAGTCTTCCCTATGAAGAAAATCTTAGAGTTAAACAGCAGGGCAGATCAACTCCTCAGATTAATTTGGTGTAGAAGGTGGGTAAAAGTAACAGATCTTTTCAGCTGTCCTGGTATGACAAAATGAGCTTCCCCTCCTTGAAAGACCAGCATCCGCCACTGGAATATACTATGGAAATATTGTCACAGACGCAACTTTACAATTTGAGAATTGTCGCAGTCGCGGATTTCCTATGGGAATCTGCCGTTTGATAATTTGACAGTTGAATTCTGATTTTAGAAAAATAAGCCCCCAAGAGTGGTCTTTCAGAGTTTAATAAATTTCACCTTTTAAAGTTCTTAGAAGTTGCCTAAAGGATTAAATAAAAAATAAAAAAAATCTTATGAGCATATTTGGAAAAATATATGGACAGATAATTGCATAAAAATACTTTGCATTACAGATGAGGTTAATCAAAAGACATTTTCAATATTCCACTCACACAATTCTGTCTTAATATGGTGGAACAATGGAACTAGGACTGATTGAATTGCTGTGTTACCCTGCTCAATTAATTGTCTGACAAATGAACAGACATGGTCAGAAGCAACATGGGTGATTTCTTGGGGCTCATGTGCAGTCACATCACTGTTGTATTCTTGATGCCTTCTTTCATATGCAAAAAGCTGTGCTCATGCAATTTCCGTTGAATTCATTAATAGGAGCCTGGTTTTATATGACTGCATACGGTAATCCCGAAGGCTCTGGCGCTCCTTGCTCTCAGCATTTTGCTAGCAATAGAATCTTTACACATGGGATATTTTTCTTAATAAAGTAATTATGGGAGATATATATATATATATATATATATATATATATATATATATATATATATATATATATATATATATATATATATATATCAGTTGCTTCTTTCTGGCACCACTGTAATTTTGACAAACCTTCATTTATATTTCAGATATTTTGCCCCATATGCAGAAGCCCCATCTGCAAGGCTTTCTGGATGATTGTATCCAACACATTTCTATTAATATTCATTTAGGCAACTGAACAGAGCAAAGCATCCTGTTAATTAACCAATGCATAGCGCTACATTCCAACTTAACCAAATGTAATACAAACACCAACAGCTATTTAAAGATTAGG
>WMED01005125.1:0-19882 GCA_019650415.1 Pipa parva
CTAACTATACTATACATAAACTCTGCTGACCTCTGCAAACTTTTATTAATATCTTGAAAAGCATAGCGGCACAAATGAAAAGTTTTGCTGCACAAACGCAGCACAAACATAGCACAAACATTTGACACCAGCTTTGTTTGATTTGGTTAATGTGGGGTGGCTGGCTGACCTTTTGACCTCTGGAAACTTTTGTTAATATCTTGAAAACCATAGTGGCACAAATGAAATTTTTTGCTGCACAAACCAGCACAAACGTAGCACAAACGTTTGACACCAGTTTTGTTTAATTTGAACAAGGTGGGGGGGGCTAACTTCACTCAGGTCATTGACAAAAGTCTGAATAGTTGCGTAGAGCTATGAATTTGCGTCTATTCTCCACTTACGCATGTTGTCTTATTGAGCAAACTATGCAATGTGGTTAATGATCAACCAATTCAGCAACTCTGATAGTCACAATCTTATGATGCAACTTGAATTTAAGCGAGGTGAATTCAGACTTTGGTCAATGAGGCCCAAAAGGACGATCAGAAGTTCTGCTGGGCATGTGCAATAGGTTAGGTTCACTGGGGTGGGGTAGCTGTTAACAATGACTAAAAATAATTTTATGGGGGATATTTGTTTTAAACAGTGGAAGATGGGAAATGCAAGCCTAATTTTGCATTTTCAATCTTTGTTTAATTTTTTACTTTGTAACTTTTCACATTTGCTGGAGTGGGGGTTCTACATTTTTTTATTTTGCCATACTACTGTATTGTTTTTGAACTAGCTGAAATATTACTCTTTTTGGTGAAACACTGAGGAACCGGAAGTGAATGGGACTTCGGCGGCTGTCAAGATTAAAAACATTGGGATTGCAGAAGAGAGCAGGAGCAGTGCTGGAAACTAAGGGGGTTATTGACTAAAATGAGAATTCAACTGTCGAATTCTCAGAGGATTCCCATATCAAATCTGCAACCACAACAATTTTAAAGTTGTGACATCGACAAGAAAAGTCATGATCGTGACAATATTCCCATAATTAAGTCATGACTGCGACAGTAGCAGTCTATTGCGACCATCTTTAGCTGGTGAATTCACACATTTATGCAACAATATGGACTTGAGTCAATAGCCCCCTAAGAGTCTGATCGGGTGTATCTTCCCCTTCTTAATCACCCCTTTACTTAATGAGCCTATAGTGCTTCTTTAAAAGGTATCTTTCTGTAGGGCAGTCAAATAGGAAGATCACAGAAAAAACAAATCAATTACTACTGTATAGTCTTAGATGTTCTTTCAATATACACTGTAAATACTCTGGCCTTTATTAATATAATGAAAGTAATGTGTTCATGGTATCAGATAAAAATCCCGCTTTTATCTTTTTCAGGCTGTAATTTTAGAAATGTGTAGATGAGTGAAAAGAGTCATCATGATATATATTACAGATGCAGTAATTTACCTAACAACTGATAAGAGTTATTGGGCAGTCACAAGACTATGTGATGGTAACAGGCCAGTGGATAACAGAGTCCCCCTGTCTAGAACAACCCTCCCTAGCAAGTCATTCCTCCTAAAGCATCAGTTGCTGAGTAGAGGGGATCGTTCAAAGACAATTTTTTATGTGCATTGCTGGCAACTTGCTATAAATGATGAAATGCCATACCATAATGGCTCAACCACCTAAGACCCTCTCTTGGATGAGTGTTTGATCAGTGGGATTTACATGAAGTTAAGCCAACTTATCTGTGGCCTGCATTGAATGTCCATTAGATATACATGGATGCTGTTGCTCATTGAATTGTACAGCGCTGCGTAAATTTGTGGCGCCTTATAAATAAAATTATGCATACAAATTATACATATATACATATATAACATATGCCCCCAATGCAGAGCAATTTGCCTAAAAAACATATCCCCATTGCTATACAGCTTGCCCATCACACATAGCTCTACTGCTGTGCAGTGTGCAGGTTTTGGAGTAGCAAAACCATAAAAATGAAGGATAAGAGACAAACATGCTGCTCTTTATGAATTCTACAAAGTAATACAATTCAGCCGGCTAATAAACCTTTATCCAATTAGTGGAACAGCAGTTTAATCCTCCCTTTCCTTAGAACACTTTCTTATTATTAACGTTCACAATGTAGACTGTCCTCCTGGTACAATCATTCTCTAGTATTTGTGCATGCCCCTGAACATTTTTTGCCCATTTTTTAGTAGTTTTTTTGCCCAATTTTTAGGTGAAAAATGGAAAAAAATGAGCAAAGAAGTTGAAAACATACTTTTTACCCATTTTTCACCCAGTTTTTGTGAAAATGTCTAATTTTGTTTGTACAGTTATTGTCCATTTTCCCATATACCCAATAATAACATATGGCGGCATATTTACTAAAGTCGGAAAACGATATTGCTGTTTTTCTTCTGTTTTTGCCTGTTTTTTTGCCTTGTTTTACCGCTGCATTTAACTTTTCCCCTCATTTATGAATTGCTAAAAAAATATATATCGATATCGATCAAATTTGATATTGGTCAATATCAATGCGGTAATACTGCTAAAATTAACACTATGTCAATTGACACATGTCAATAGGGCCCTCGCCTATTATTACGCCAGGGTTCTACAGAACCATCTCCATAGGGAATGACGGATTTTCTTCACACTCAACTTGGTGAAATGTTTTATCAGTAAATAAAACGTTGGAAAGTGCTTAGTGAATTTCAAATTCGGCAATGTTAATATCAGTAATATGTATATCGATATCACCGATATTGCACATGCAGGGAAAAGTTTTCCAACTTTATAAAAATATTCCCCACAGGGTATTTCTATACTGTCCCTTTAATAGAAAGGCTTTTAAATGTTGGTAAGCAATTTTTTAATGCTGAATAATTTGCTTGAGAATTACAAATAGATATGTTTTGTATTCAATGCAGTGTTATTTCTGTGCGAGTATATTTAACTTCATTGGGTACATTTTTTTCCTACTGTTTTGACTGCTTTTAAAAAAGACAAACAAAAGAATTGCTTTTATATTATGTACATCTCATAGAGCTGCTCATATGCTACTTTAAAGTACATATCAATCTTCCATTGTAATCTAACAATATTTTTAGAACATTGACTCTAAAATATATTAAGCAGGTTGAAGGCTGTCCCTTTAGAATAGAAACTTTTACCACACTCCTTTGGCATTTCTTTCACCATGAAAATATGCTTTTAGTCTGTTCAAATATCTTTGCATTATTCTTGTCACAGATTAAAGCATTTTTCTTTTTTTAATTGTTTCTTTTCCAGTTCCATGAGGCCATTTAGTAAGGCTAAAGATGAAAGGCCTCATCCAAATAAAGCCCTGGAAAGTAAATTTACCTCATAGTGTTTAAGAATATATTCTGTTACTGCAAAAACAAGGTCACTGGTGTCAGCAACTGCATTTCCTTGGGTATGCGTGGGTTCATTGCATAGTTTGGCTCATTGATGTTGATCTATGCATTAACTGGAGCATTAATGGGGGCTGCCATATAAATTATTATAGCATCCACTGTAATTACTACATTAACTTAAACAATGGTAGATACTCTGTTTATGCTGGGGTATTAATGATGAGCACCCTGCATAAACTCCCATACTGTTCTTGGGCACTATTTTTAAATGGTAACCATTGGTGGGTTTTATTGATAATCTGGGACATTAATGGAGGCCACTTTGTTATAACTCGGCAATTAATACCTAAAAAGATTGCCTCTTTGTGCCCAGTGAGCGTTACACTGCAGTGGATGTCTTTTATACTTGTGAGGTCTGCTTTTTGGAATCAGTAATTTTAGGAGGCAAAATTTAAATAGTTTATCCAGATGATCAGAGTTGCTGTCAAATTGGCTACTCCGCTAGCCAAACAATATCAGGGAAAAAAAACAATTATATACCAATTCAAAGTCGTACAATGCAATAAATAGAATCACCCCTGAGTTTATCCTTTGTTCCTTTTCTTCATGCTAGTGATTGTAGAACAGGAGCAATTTCATTGTAGTGTATTACATGGCACTGCCCAGTAAAACAAAGCCAATATATTTGGATCCTCATATTGGATGCTGTACTAGGTAGGTCTGATCTAGTTCACTTAAATCACCACTATTACTAATTATCACTAGGATTTTGAGTAAATCACTATAGATTATCAAAGTAAGAATAAAGGTACAAGCTTCTTAGCTCGTGTGGTAGTAATTAGAATAGGCTTATAATCCAAACCCTCATGGCTGATATCACAAGTCAGCAAGTAGTGGAGGCTCATCCACACACAAAGAGTGGTCTGCTTAGTAAAGCACAGTATCAGAGGCTCATCCACACACAAAGTGTGGTCTGCTTAGTAAAGAACAGTAGCAGAGACTCCTCCACACAAAGTGTGGTCTACTCAGTATAGCACTTATCTGTTATAGAACAAGGTGCCTTATACCCTCAGCTCATACATAATTATGATTAGCTTATAACTAAATATGACCAAATACTAAACAATCTCTATTACATATTTGATTGATTAACACATAACTCAGACTCATGTTAGATGAACCAAATCCCCTCTGGGTGCTATGCCAAGTCCATACATTCCAACCTTAGTATCTTCCATTTTCTGGCCAATGTTATGTCTAAAAAGTTACTCTGAGTTCGAGTCAACCAAGGTCTGAACAACAGCTCTATAAAACATATTTCTTACAAGTGTCTGCAGAAAAGTATTAACCCCTTCTAAAAACATCACCCTACAATGCAAACCAGCACTAATAGGTCCTGCTGATCAGCATTTACCTTGTTTTTGATTTACTGTTATCTACCTTGATTTACTTTGATGTACAGTGATTTATTTAGTTAACCATTACAGAATCATATAAGAGATTTATTGTTTAATCAATAGTAAAAGATCATTTTGTTTAATTTTAGCTCATTGGTTTCCTGATCGTTATTTAACTTTATAGACAGACATTTATACTCATACTTGTTGATTGACTACTGAACTACTCATATACTCAATTGTATAAGTAATATATCTCATTTATTACTAGCAAATCATCATAAAACAACAGCCTGATTGTCAGACTGGGTTCATTGCCACTTGCAAAGCTTAGAAACTCTATAAGAACTTGTATCACAGTAATGGGGTAATTTGTGGTCTTTTCTTTTATCAGTGTTAGTTCACAATTCCCAATTCCTAACAGATGCTAACCTGATCCATTCCAACCAGCTGCTAGCAGTGAGAAAGTCATTTAGGATTAACTTACAAAGAAAATACTTTGCACTGTTTTTTTTTTGTACAGGCCCCGCAATGTGTGTAGTGACATTATCTTTTTACCAATTAAAAATGTACTAGGGATTCTGTGAATAACTCAATATTTAATAAACTCTTGCAGGGGTAATAGTATATGTTTCCTGTTAAATATCCTTTGGGCTACTGCTATCTGCAGATCTTAAGGTAGAAATTAATATTTAGGTTGTGTATAACATAAGTTCAGCCATATTGTATTAAAAATTTGCTTCCCAATGTATATGGGAATAACAGTATAAGTATATTGTGAAATGTACTGTAACAGCAACTTTATAAACTTTGGCATCTGGTGCCTTTTAGTCCATATTCCTGTTTTATCAGTTTGTTGACAGATTTAACCACTTTAACCCATTTTTAAATGTCTGACTTAGCTCAGAACAATAATCTATACTAACCACATACAAAGAACCTACAATGTTAACTTATTTTATATAGTGTGCCTCCTGTTATATATGGCTTCTATTTATTATACCTGAGAATAAAATATGCCTGAGCCCAGGCTTCTCAGAATAGATATAAGTAGATTTACACCTGTGAGAGACCACACATTAATGTCATGAAACCTCCACTACTGCAGCTCTGTAAGTACCTGCCCAGCAAATGTGATCTACGAATAAGAACAAAGGGACTGCTTATAGACACTTTCCTGATACCAAATGAGGCAATCCAGCACAAGAGCAGACCTTAGTGAGGATAGCTTCTGTAAAAGGAATACTACAATTTGTGCCATTCTTAGCACTTCTGAAAAAAGAATAACCAGTTATAGCAATATCCCAGATGTTTTAATGACGGTACCATAAATTGTTCCTGCACATAAGTGATATAAGCTCTGGGAGTGTGTTACCCAAACTACAGGCATTTGTATACATAGAATGCAGCAGCCTGCTTTTGCTAGTTATTACAGCATTGATTGTAACCTTTACTAGATTCGATAAGGCTCAGATGACTTTTGAATCTTCCACTGAGCAGCTCATTATCACATGGATGCAAAATCTCTCTTATTTAAGGCCTTCCACTCTGAACCATTCCTTCAACCATCTGTTAAAGTGTCTGGTACAAGACATCCTGCCTTTTCCTCTTCTATACACAGACACAATACACAAAAATATGCAAATAATCTAATTTCCTTTCCTAAATCACTGCATTCTGGCAACTAACTTACTTTTACAATCTTTGCAATCCAATTTAGGGCCTTATTGACTGAAGGCCAAATAGTTGCCTAAAGCTCTGATATTTGCATCTATTTGCCACTTCCCACATGTTCGCTTATTGAGCAATTTCTGCAGTGTAGCAAATACGCAACCACTTTGGACAACTGCAACAGATGTGATCGTACAGAGCACTTTGCGTGCATAGTGTGTCAAAGGAGCAAATGTGACTATTTGTATTGCTCTAACTTCCCCCATTTGAATTTGTCAAATCAGAGTGGCAAATTGGGGGGCTGATGGCAGGGCTCTGCTTTATATTTCTATCCAACTGACTATACACCACAAAGCATCCAACAGCAATTGTCAATGTAAGCTTGTTCAGCAAGTCTAATTGCCACTTACTCAGTAATGAAAAGTGAATTCATGACTATTTTGGAGATGTGACTTGAATTGTAGCAATGTGAATTCGACAGGTGAATTCACCCTTTAGTGAATCAAGCCCTAAATCTCTTCCAGGAGGACACTTAGGGCCTTATTGATTAAAGGCCAAATAGTTGCGTAGAGCTCTGAATTCGCATCTGATCACCACTTCCCCATGTTCACTTATTGATCAAACTCTACGATGTGATGAATAAGTGTTTATTTTGGGCAATTCTGATAGTCATGATCTTATGAAGCACTTAGCGTCACTTTGCGTGTATGTGCACAGGTAATTCTACTGTATAACTATACTGTAGCGACTGAGTCTGTTGCAGTCACTAATTCAACAAGCTATAGTGCTCCAAATCCACCTGTTTGACTTTGCCATATCATAGAGGTGAATTATGGGGTTGATGACAGGGCTACGATGTGGCATAAGACAACTATGCATTCAAAATTAACAATGGAGACTGCGACTAAATTAGTCTACTATTTAACATGAACTAAGGATAAGATGACACAGAGATAGATGTATTATTCACTTATATACATTTAGTGGAATATGTGAGGAGGACGTTACTGCACTTCACTGAAGGAATTCACATCACTCTGCATGACTTTGCATCTTACTTCTATTTGACTGACTTTGCCACACTACATATGCGACTACATCCACAGCAGTCCGCCTGTTTGACAAATCTATCCACAACTTTATTAATAAGGAGAGGTGAATTCACTGCTATTTTGGGGATGTGACTTGAATTGTATTGAGGTGAATTTGATCAATAAGGCCCTTAACATTTCTATCTTCTACCGTAGCATTCTAAAAAAAGCACCTCACAGTAAAGTCCCCTATGCAACCAACTGTCTCTTTTGAATGGAAACTCTTCTCTTTGCAGCATGTGCACAATTGTGAGAGCATTTTTATAATCAATATCTCTAGCTCTACCAAACCCTAGTCCAAACAGGCCATCTCTTGGGTGGACCTTTGGCAGCAATGGATTTACAACTGCTTAAATTTGTATGGTGCAGTGAGCCACACACTAAAAATACCAATCTTCCTATGATGCTGGGACAGTGGAAAACAAATACAACATTTTTTTTATTTCCAAATTGCCACATGATATATAAATGCCAATGAACACTGCATTGTATTAAACCAGACAATATTGTAATATAATGGGGAATGCAGCTACACAATTTAAAATTCAAAAACCAGTCTTAAGAGTAAAACAACATAGTTTCAAAAAGTTCAGGGTTTACTTGGAGTATCAGTTTTACAAATATTTAACAACTTGCTCAAAGGCTAGAGATCTGACACTTTGCCTTACTGTACTTATTACCTCCTATTTGTATAAGTCTCCCTCCCATTAGGCAAGATAAGGCAGATTTTATTAGGATAATCAAGACAAACTTCTACATGTAAATTATGCATGTTCATAATATTTTTACATCAGCCTCTCCTATATTATTTTTCTATATTTAGAATAATTCTGCATTAGGCGTTCAACTATTATTCATTTCAGTCAGTGATACCAAATACGAAATAATTAATTCACTAACAATGAACCTCTAAATTACTAGGCTCTGAATACATCAGCTTCCTTTGTTGGCAGTTGCACTTGCCACAATTGATCTGAACACCAACTGTGTTTGAAGGGGATACGTGTTGTTTTAAAGCCTGCTGATGCATTTAATGAAAGAACAAGAAAATTGCCTTGATATTCTGAGAAATTATTATTATTATTATTATTTTTTTTTTTTTTAATAGCATTAGCTTTAGAACCTTTTCATTTGGTGGATACATTTGGAAGGTTCTCTGTTATAGGTAGACTAACTGTCTAATGTTGGATTAAATTTATATTCTTATATATTATTCTGGTTACTATCTTTAAAACTCTTTACAGATCCACAGAGGGCTACCCCAGCACTGGTATGTCTCTCAAGGCACTAAGGTAAATCTGGCTGCTGTTACACCTCTAGAAGGACTAAGGCTTACTAAATATGCCGGAAAACTGGAATATAGGTGATGTACCTCTAGAGGAGCTAAGGTGCATGGTGACTTGGAACAAATGTGACAGGGGAAAAGTGAATCCTCAGCAGGAGTTGACATAGGTTATCACTGTGGCACAGAGTCTAAGGAGCCTTTAGACTTCACACTTAACCCCCAGAAGGGTTATGGCCTTTGGGGCAACGAAATTTCTAGGTCATGGCCCTCAAGTTAACCCCCCATTGGCGGCAGCTGGATAGACATGCGAATGCTGGCGGAGGCTTGGATCAGTTGAACTGTAAACATAGAACAGGATCATATTTGGAGAAGCATAGTTGAACCATCACTCACAACACTTCTGGGCATGTGCTAAACTGTAAATAACAGCACTCTTGGAGCAGTGCAGAGTATGAAGATCCGCTCTTGGGACTCACACTTGGTTCTGGCACTGCAGGGCACATACTCAGTTCTGTATTTGGCTGAAGTTGGAGTGATAGCTGTAGTAGGACATCAAGAGACACAGATGCTGCAGATCCTCTTAACTGAGACACTTGGACACCTAGGAAGCAGATTACTTTAAACAGGCTTGAGAAACAAGGTTGAGATCCAGGCTATAACAGAGAACAGAGAACTTGAATCATAAATTAAAAGACTTGACAAATGCCAGGGATCCACTTGGATGCACATAACAGATATTGATGTTTGAACACTATGTCTTGCAGGTTTGATATTTGAATATTCCGCTTCTGATGTAACCAGATGTAAACAGTGGCACGAGATTGGCTCAGAACCCAGAAGTGCTGGGCTTAGCCACAATCCACTACTTGCAATCCACTGAGCAGCAGCAAGTCTCTAAACTGCACTAGTTCTAACTATGCTAATTTAACCTCAGCTCTCTTTTCCATCTCACTTACATCTTTGAGACTTCAGTTTGAAGATGGAAGGACCCTGTCAAGAAAGAGGGGTTTTCAGAATACAAGGAATACATCCACATATTTTATTGTTATGCGGATGAAAAACTGATTTTTGTTTTTCGTCAGGCCAAATTACAGTGTTTGTGGAAATGGTTGACAGTGTGAATGGTAAACATCCCACAGTTAAGTTGACTGTGACAAATATAACAAACCCTCTATCAGTTTCTTTAACATAAAGATTAATGTGATGGGTAGCCAAGTACCTACTGATATGTCTAATATGCCTAATACCTGATATAACTAAAGTAGGGTTCCTTAAAGCACAATGCATCTTATCCTTAGACCAACTTTTAAACAAATCCTCTAAAGCTCTGACTAATAGATTTGGGGATAGAGGGTATAACGTTGGATCAATATTGACTGCCAAGAAAACATGAAAAAAAAAACAAGTGAAAGTACCATTATCTCTCTAAAAAGGGTTCAGTAACCACAAACCCTTGTCAGTAGGAATAACCATAGGAGTAAAATACTGGAAAATACTGGTCAGTTCTACAATTCTACAGAACATGGAGTGTGGTACAATATTCAAAGATACCAAATGTTTAGCTACACAAGGGGAAGTAATAATAGAGTTATGTTGTGAAGTGGACCCTCCAAAGGCATAAAGAAAATATGAACTTTCCTATGTTTAAACTGAAACTGTTGGCAGTCCATTATACAAGGGAAAGCTGTGCACCATCCCACACAAGGGTATGCTATTATACTACATGGTTATGCTATCTGTAGTACACCTAGGGGGTAATTCACGGTACTCCGAAGTGAGGTGTGGAGTGTTCGCCTCACTTTGGAATGACTGAGATGCGCTCGCTGATGTCCTGCACGCGGGCATCAGCGAGCGCATTAAAGGGATTCCAGTCTCGGCGAGAGCAAAAGAGTTGCCTGAGAGTGCGAGCGCATCTCAGTCATTCCGAAGTGAGGTGAACACTCCGCACCTCACTTCGGAATATCGTGAATTACCCCTAATGTAGTGTATTTGTTAAAGTGCCTTTGTGGAGAGTGCTACCTAGACCAAATCTGTCAACCAGTGTCTAGAGCTTATAGGAACAGAACGCTTGGTGACTGACTCCCACTAACTGTTCCACTACCACCTTCGCATAAATAATTACAGACTAAATTATGCAGTAAAATTAAACACTTTCTCTCTGTAACATATTTAATGAAAAGTAAAGTTACAAGTCAACTTCTGATTATTAAAAACACTTAGGGGGAAATTCACGATAGTGCAAATCCTTAGCTTCACTTCACACTGACTGTTCTGCACTCGCTGATGTCCTGCACGTGGACATCAGCGAGCACTTTAAAGAGATTCCAGTCTCGGCGTGAGCAAAAGAATTGCCTCGCCGAGACTGGAATCCCTTTAAAGCGCTCGCTGATGTCCGCGAGCAGGACATCAGCGAGCGCAGAACAGTCAGTGCGAAGTGAGGCGAAGACTCCGCACCTCACTTCGCACTATCGTGAATTTCCCCCCTAGTGTCTCCACTGATTGCCAGGGGCTACATTCCTGACTAGGAGAGAGGTGAAAAAGTAAATGTATTTTAAAATAAAAAGCTTTCAAGAAACAGTTCTGAATATCTGAAAAGTTGAATATAATGCAAGGCATGTGCATTTTTTATCACCATACTGCAGTGAGGTTAGGTTTGGGTTGTAACCAGCTACTGAAATAAACTGACATTTTAACAAACAAAAATGTGCTAATGTACAATAGATGGACTGCAGTAAAAGACAGCAAAGAAATATCAAAGTGAGGTTAGGGAAGGTTGCAGCTTGCTTATAGAAAAAAAAAGTGAAATTTATAATAGCAAAAATTAAAATGCTCTAATTTTTTTTAAAATCTGCACATATTTTTATTATTTATTTTTGGGCTTCCTGAGCCACATTATAGGGCAAAATTTATCAAATGCGGAATTTTTACCGCACGATCATAATTCCAATCAGAATCGTGCGATCAGAATCGATCGAAATTCCGACCGTGCGATCGGAATCGATCGAAATTGCGATTGGAATCGATCGAAATTCCGATCATGCAATAACTCTGCAATCACAAAACAATAACTTTAAATTATTACCAACAGTTTGACTACTTTTTACAAAACTGCATACAAAATGTATGGCTTATTTTAACCAAATCTGGAGGTTTCAGGTCTCATCAGATTAAAATGAGGCCAAACCACTCATCTCTAATTGAATTTATATTAAGAATAAAAATCAGAAAGTCATTTTTATTTTTGGCGTTTCAAAAAGTGGCTTTGCAGGTCAGGTTGCAATGATATAAAAACTAGGTCATTTTGTAATGAAGACACTTGTATTAAAGAAAGGGAGCTGTTTTTATTAAAACAAAGTGATAAGGAAATATCAAGCATTCAGGACAAAGACTGGAAAAACAAAGATGGAGAACTTTATTGGTGGAATGCAGTGTGAATATTTACTACAAAAAGTACAGGAAATCTCAGCACCAAGAATACTCATTGAGGATATTTATGAAACTCAAAAAGATTTTTGAATTGGGTGGTGACATATTGGCAATATATCGATATTGCCGTTTTCACTGATTTAAGAAGCCACTCCTATGTAGTAGGTCCAGTCATTTTGCTACAGCTGGATAATTTTTCACATCAAAAAAGACCATCAATATTCATCAAAACCAAGCAAAGTACACCAATTTTAATGAATCGATATTGATTAAATATCAATCTTTACACATTTCAACAATTTTTTATTCATTTATGAATCAGTGGATCAAAAAGTTCAGGGAGTAGAAAAATAGCACTGAAAAACATAGAAAGCCAGCTAAAAGCATTGAAATGAATCAGAAAGATTGAAATAACTTTTATAAATACACCCCATATATTATAGTGTTGAAACGGTGTTAATTTCTTTTTGTCACATAAAAGTGTTATTCATAAAGTCAGCCCAGATACATTTGTACATAAGGTTTTAGAATGTTCAAGTTTCACTTGTAACATTCAGCAAAGGGATGAAATAGTAACAGTGTATCTTTGGTTAGATATATAATTTATTTACCTAATCTGACAAAAAAAAACCCTGAACTTCCAGAATGTTTCTTTAGTTTAATGTCTGCTAGAGCAGGGGTCGGCAAAGTTAAATGAGGAGGGAGCCATTTCCCTCCTGTGCGCCACAAAGGGGAAGGAGTGCATTTCTCCCAACCACATAACCTGCTGACGGCCAATCAGAAAAGGCATTGGAGGTCATGGCTGGGGCTTCCGAGGTGCACTCCGAGCCACAACAACATAGCTAAAGAGCCGCAAGTGGCTCGCGAGACACACATTGCCAACCACTGTGCTAGAGCATGCTCATTAATCACTGGTAACAAGCAAAACTTAATTTGTATTTTGATTTAATATTGGTTTCTTTCTACAAACAGACCATAGTACAGTTATTAACAGGACAATGGATGATAGTTCTAGACATCCTACTGAGTATCCAGATTGTCCCTTTATGTCTGTAAGCCTATTGAATTTACAAACATACCCAGGGGGCTGAGCACTGTAACTCATGCTACACCACAATGGACAATTGGGTTGATGACCAAAATGGATTAATGACTGACTAGATCAACATTGATCTGACTGAATATCAGGTTGATTTCTCAGACTGCTGGACAAATTGGCCAAGCAAGCTTAGAAATGTTTACAGTTAGCAAAGCATTCAGGCAAGATTTTATCCACTAATTTCTCTATAAATGCTGCTGAAAAGAACATTTTTCTTTAGCACTACTCCTGAAATTATGCACTTGTCCTATTCTTATAAATGTAGTTATTTGCATTATTATTACTATCCAGTTTTCTCCACTAAAACATTTTTGTTCAATAATTCTTTCTATGCAAATGCATACATGAACATGGACACACGCCCTCTCACACAATGAGTTATTTGTAATAGTAAGTTACCACATTTACTGCTATTTAGTTTCTATCCAAATAAAATGTATAGAAAACAACATAAGCTGAGGGAGCACAAAAACTGTTTATGTGAGCTGTTATTTCGATTGCCTTGCTCATTCATCCAGCTCTTTGCTACAAACTTACCATACTCTGGTGATTTCAGAGGCTGGTGGAGTTTAATTAAATTTAGTAATGACTTTGCACTGCAGTCAGTCAAGTGGAGATTCAAAAATATGCACTTAAGCAATTCTGAATTAAACCAATAACATGCTAATACCTCACAATGTTCTTCAAAACATACAACTCAGTTGGATCCATTTTTTACAGAATGAAAATTTTACGAGATGTGAATTTTGAAAAACAATTTCAGTACGACACTTATTTAAAATGTGAAATGCTTTTTTTGTTTCATTCAATAACCTCTTAAATGCAAATCAACGGCAAGAAAAGACAGAAGGCTAGTGTTGTAGTCAAGCGAACCTTGGCTACGTGGTGGGTACTGTCTAACAACAGCACCTATATTGGCTAGTCGTGATTGCTGAAAATAATCTTTGTAATGTTTGTAAAGGTTTTTCAGGCATGATACATTCAATACAGAAGAGACTGTGTCATGTGCAATCTGTATGCCAAGTCAACCTTGGCCATCAAGTGCATACTAGCTATATACAATGCCGGCAATACAATCTGTTGTTACTTAAAGATCTCATAAATCCTTAAAACCACAGGAACCATTTTACCAGTTATGCTAAGCTACCTGTGGCCATAGCATTGCTACTTTCTAGTTACAATAGTAGAAAAATATTCAGTTTGAATGCTACCGTAATGCTCTAGAACTACTTCAGCTCCCATGGTTCTCTGTATTTTGTATGCTGTTTCTGTCTCCTGGGTGGCAGAGCACTAGCTATCTTGAATTTTACTAAGGTTTTATAAGACCGTGGGTTTAGCACAACCCCTTTCTTTTCTGGGGGAGCAGATCCCACTACACATGTGTGGGCTGCTCTGCTGAATTATACGGGGCTTCTACATGTTCATATGTAAGCTGCTCATATACATTTGTTAGATAAATATAACTTGTAGTTCATCATTTGGCTTATGGTGCATACTTGTAAATGAAATACAAACGCAGAATACAGTTTCAGAGGCAGAGCTGGTTCAAGATAATGTAAATCTAAGATAAATGTTAATTGTTAGGGTTTCTCTATAAATTATGTTTAAAAATAACTTCATGTCTCAGAAATTTGACTTGGCATAGCCAAAAATGTGTTGATCTATGTGCCTGAATCAGAATATAGCAATATTGTACCACACCATAGTTGAAGGGGGAGCTTGGAGCTGTACGAAACTATGAGTATCCTGACATGTCTAAAATGGATGAACTGCTGTCACAGTTTTTTAGTGAATGAAAACTTTGTGCAGTTGAGATATATCGCTTTTTCATACAGATACTTTATGCCAGACATGGGAGGTATAAGCAAATTTCTTCTAGATCTAAAAATAAATGCCAACAATTATTGTGATTTCAAAGACAAAGAACATCTCCTGCTCAGAGTTAAAGTATCGTTCAGCATAACCAACCCTGCATTAATGGAAAGACTGTTGGCTGATTGCTGTTTTTATAACTAGAAAAAGCAGAATTATTTTGCTAAGTGCTAAGACACAGAAACCCCTCTTTTGAAAATTGTAAAATACAAGTTAAAGGAAACTGAATTTCTGTTTATTGGACAGATCCCAATGCTGGCTGACATATAGTGTGCAGATATTATCGCCAGGGATTTTGTAGTTAAATTTAATCTAGGTACTTTACTACAATAGAGTAACATGGTATGAAATTTCATCTATGGGACAATAGTGAAAGGTCACTCATATTATAAACCTTTGCAAATCAAAACACCCATAGGTCAAACTCTTGCAAGACTACAGAGAATGGTACAGTAATTGAAAATAAATACAACTTATCTATATAATGTTACCCAAGAAAAAAATTATAAATGCTGCTGACACATTGTATTTTTTTAACCTACAAAATACACCATCTCAAATACCAATGTAACTCCTGCACAATTTCTAATGGGGAGAGTATTGATTAATACTTTCCCCATAACAACTTTGCAGAAAAAATTCATAATAAATCTCACAAAAGGTTGCTAAAGATAAAAAAAAATCACAAGGCAAATGCTACAACCATGGTGCTAAAGATTTGCAAAATTATCATAGTAGACACTGACCTCAGGTCATATACACTTGTCACTACAGGTTGAACACATTAATGCACGACTAGAATATCACCTGAGACATGGAATAACTGTTCCAACTGTAGAGAATGAAGAGCAATTGTCAGAAGATTCAGCCAATGTAATGCCAGAGAATCTACCACAGCACTGATTACACCGGCCCTCAGTGACTCTCCTAATGAAGATTTATTCCAGGCATCCAAACAGCCAATGTCTTAGCACTGTACACAATCTGTAAGGGTTGTTAAAAAATGTTCTGCATAAACTGTCATGTTGTATGTTATTGTGAAATATGTATTATATAGTTCTGTCACTCTAACATAAAGAAATCACATGGTCATGCTCAGATGTCACAAGTAAAAGACAGTCTAGTGCAATGAGTCTCCTTTTCTGTTACAAGTTGTTGTGTTCTAATCAATTTAGTAAAAATTATATTTTATAACTGCATTCCTATTGGCTGCTTGTACTCCATTCACCCACATACTGAAGTAGATGGCTTAAAAAAATAATACACTCATATAGAAATGGATTTTTCTTCTAGTCGCGGTTGTAGTGTGACAACAGTAAATTCCCTTAAGAACCTTGCATAAAAAGGCACTTATTAACAGAAACCTCAACAGGCAAAGATTGTTCATTAACTTCATGGTAATTTTTCACAGCTTACACTATTTAAAACACTCCAAAACACTCAGCAGATTTCACTAAGGGATTATACTGATTTACTGAAATTTTACTGAGCATTTTAGACTGTTTTTCTACAGAAAAAGGTAAAAACCTAAGCTGAAGGTCATTTAGCGCCTGCTTTCTGAAAAATTTATATGGTTGAGGAGGACTTGTACATAATTGTAATTTTTCATAGCTGACTTTTCCCAGTTCACAAATTCATACTGCGCTCCTTCAGATACTTCAGTAGAATGGATCATTGATAACCCAACTTAAGAAGAACTTCGAAAGGAACATTAGTTATCCGTCTTAAGTTAGGCTGCAGCCATCATTGTCATCATAGCAACAGTATAGGATGACCAATAAGAGAGAGGACTTCTGTGAATCAAATGTATCATTCATTAAGAATACTGGTGTCCACTATGTACTACTGAAATTAAAAAATGCATAGTATTTGGTTGGTTGTCATTTTTCTCATTTCATTGGAAACTCTGTT
Source organism: Pipa parva (assembly GCA_019650415.1). Classification (NCBI taxonomy): domain Eukaryota; kingdom Metazoa; phylum Chordata; class Amphibia; order Anura; family Pipidae; genus Pipa; species Pipa parva. The sequence continues at coordinate 17,116 of WMED01005125.1, forward strand.
TATTCAAAGTAAAAGAGATCCACGGAATGAAAAAGGTTATTTAAGAAAAGAAGGGGCGATTGACAGGTGTGAGCGAGTGAACAGGAAATGGAAAGGAGAAGGCAAGTATGGGAAAAGAAGGGAGGAGTAAAGTGAAGAAAAAGGAGAAGCAGGAAGTTTTGGGGAAGCAGTGTGAAAGAAAGGAGTACAACCCTCCCGACCTCCCTAGGTAAGAGTTAAAAAGTTAAGAAGCAGTTACAAATTTGTCACAGCAGATGTGGGACAGAATGGTCATAATGCTTGCCAGGTGTTTTGCATCTCAGGGGGAGATGTATTGTGTAAATCAGGCACTACTTGGGCAAGGGCCCATCCATGGTGTGTAGGTGACTACCCTTCCGAATCTAACCCAAACTTAAAGGAGAAGGATGGGGTCAGGGAGGTAGTCCCTAAGGGGTGAGGCAAGCATAAATAATTCTGTCAATACTTAATTTGATGTGTTTAATTTTAAATAAAGCTGCCGTCCATTATACCCTCTTCAGTGTTGTGTGGTTATTTAAGTTAAATTGATTGGATATGTTGAATTAGAAGTAGGACGCAATACTACACTCTACACCAGTCAATATATTTCTCTGTATAACAAGCATGAATATAAATAGTGTCTCTCCTTTATACAACTAAACATTTTGATTTCTTGTGATATAATGTTAAATAATATTTTATTCATTTGCTAGTAGAAGCAAAGATAGCAGCAGTTTCACAACTTGTCTTGACAGAAAAATTCTTGGATATTGTCTCTGTCCTCTTGAGTCAAACTGTGAGTCACAATTAGAGGAGAATCTGTATTCAGTCCTGTGAACTTGTAACAAGAAATGTTATCATTCAGATCTCTTGAGGAGTTATATTAACGGTAGTCATTTATGAATGAAGGTATAGTGCCCTATGAATCCTGGTACAATTTTCAAGATATGGAGATTCATAGTCATTTACATTTCATTTTTATGGGAATTAGGTCATCGTGTCATCTTTAGCCTATGATTTATATTCAAAAATTACTTAACAAAATAATGGTACTAAATATGTTTATCTTCAGTGTTTTAATGCTATAATATCTAGCCCCTAATGTAACTATATTGATCTTGTATATATGCAAATGAAAAAGAAATATGCGTTCTTTCAGTTGTTGGTAGAAAATCTTAGTGCATTGCTGTTGATCAGCAAGGGTGAGTCATTGTTTAAAATAATGAACTGGATAAAGTATTATGTAGATGAACCAACCCTAAACTGCAGCTTGGCAAATGCTTAGAAACTAATGGTAAATGCATAGTGAGTTTATTTGAGTCTTTGTGAGTTTATTTGTATTTCCAAATCTTGTGTATTTATGTCCATTTCATGCACAAACAGCCATAGGCATCATATACTGTATGTGAAATATCAGATATGTTCCTCTGCTTTTTAAGGATCCGTTGCTGTCATGCTGAACTTAGCTTTTTTTAAATGTGCAGAAGGCTGTTTTTGGATAAGAAGATATATAGATTTAACTGACATACATGTGACTTCAAAAAATGCACAATAGCTATGAAAGGGCAAAATACAATTAAACATGTCATTATTTTGTGTGGTTTTTATTGTCATTTTTACAAAAGAATCAGATTTCAAAATATTTGGCAAAAAATAAAGTCACAACTCTGTAATCAGAACCAGAACCGTAACAGTGGTTCCATACATAGACCCAGTAGGCAGGGTCACCTTGTACAGAAGAAGCTAACATAATACAAAGCTTTTTTTCCCTCTAATTGGAAAAAGTCCTGTTTGTTTGATTTTTTTATTTATTTTTTTGCCAAGTATTCCATAAAAGATTGTCTCCTCTACAATAAATGCTCTGACTCTAATGCTTTTGCCATGCCAGCGGAAGAGACAAATGAAGTGGAGCTGCAAGTCTCAGGGGATTACAGCATCATTTCTAGTAAGACCTACCCTTTTGCTCCAATCCATATATCACTTTATCATCTGTCATAGTCCTGGTAATAAGCTCAATGGATCTCTTTGCTGAGTTACCATTCTATTGCCTGATTCCATAAAGAATTGCCCTAATATTCACATAACTGTCTCCTAACATATCAATCCAATGCAGCATTTATTTCCTTGGCATGATATGAAACATATTAAATTATTTCCCATGGATTCTGTTACGTGTTCCAGCCAATATTGTGTTTCTGTGAAGTTGTCTTTTTACTAATGATACATAGGTTTCTGTTCTCTGCATTGCATTCAAAATGCTAATTTGTAAAATGTCAAAAAGGAACCTGATGATTTGGCCTGAGATGTAGTACATTCTGTGCTCTACACACAGAATGAGTTACAGAATATCCATAGAAATGTCTGTAGTGTATATCTAGGAATTCATACACTTTAGCAGTTGACCAGACACATCTAACAACACCAATTTTCCCAGCAGTCTATTTAAATACCTGCTGTTTCTTAAAACTAAAGTATTGAGCACTCCAATACTGACTCAGTGAAATGGGATGGGACATTGAAATAAATGTGATTTTTCATAGGAACCATTTATATTAGGAATAGATAATGTCATACAATGTATAATAATGACCTAATTACTTTTTTTAGGAAAATGCATTTACATAAAATGTACGGCAAAGGTAGCTGAGAAGCTTGTAATCATTTTAACTGGGCATGTTCATTTGTGGTACCAAATAATATTAATAATAATGGGCTGTAAGTTAAAGGAGCAAAAGTTGAGTAGATTTAGTCTTGCGTCACATAGGCACTA
>WMED01005126.1:0-19882 GCA_019650415.1 Pipa parva
GAACCCTGGACCCTCAGATTAAAAGTCTGATGCTCTACCGACTGAGCTATCCAGGCTTCACGTTATCTTGTTGAATGGCGCTGAAAATTTTTTTTTCATCTTTTAATGCACCATAATATCTTCATTTACATCACATGTTTAAAACTATTTCAAGGGTAAACTATACACAGAAATATATACTGACCGCTCCGAATTCCCTGGACCCTCAGATTAAAGGTCTGATGCTCTACCGACTGAGCTATCCAGTCTTCATGTTTTTTTTTTTTGATGAATGGCGCTGAAATTTTTTTTTCACATATTTAAAACTATTTCAAGGGTAAACTATACCCTACAAGGAGTGGAAATGAGATTTGACTATGCAGTCTTGGATGTTTCAGTTCATGGTATCAACATTAACTGCTATAAGTTCTATTTTTGTATACTAAATACAAATAACTCTGGAATTGTAAAATAGATGTTGTAGACTTTTTATGCTTAGAAAAAACAAAAAATAATTTAGTGTTAATAATCCTTTTATATCTTATCTAAACTTCAATTTGAGTCCTTCCATTATCTAATTTTAATTGAAGTCAAACTCACTGACTGGGTGTCTCGATTAGCAAATAGAAATTCACAGTATCTTACATCACCAACCCCTCTTCCCACACTTGCTGCCCCCAACCGCCCTCCCACACTTGCTGTCCCCAACCCCCCCCCCACACTTGCTGCCTCCCTCCTTCCTAGTCTCTACCCTGTGAAGGGGGGGGTGCTATATTACTAATGTTCCTACCTCCTTGTCACAAGCATCGTTCGTAGCTGATGCGCTGCTCGTGAACTACCTTCTCTGACTGCCAGCTAGTGCTGGGAGACGTGCTTCTCCCTAGCACTAGCCGGCAGTCAGAGCTGACAGTTCAGGAGCAGCACATCAGCTACAAATGCTGCTTGTGACACTCCTCCTCAGCCCGGCTGTCTCTTCTCCTCCCGGCAATGATGTCAGTTCCTGTGAGAACCAGGAACTGACATCATTACTGGAGAGGTAGGAACGCTGTAGCGCTAAGCGCTATAGCAGTGACAGTCGGGCCGAGGAGGAGGTAGGTAAGGAGAGGGGACGGTACTAAGATAGTAGCCCCCCTCTCCTGCTACCTGTAGGCCCGGCATTTTCCGGTACGCCGTACCGGCACGTACCGGCACAAAAAAAGCCCTACTTTGATATAAGATCTTTACTCTTTTATTTGCTCACTATCTACTAGAGTTGCTTTTCTAATATGGAGTTTGGTTGAAATGATGGGGCCAAGTGATCACTTTCTTTAATTGATAAGAGAAGATATGGATCACATCATTCAGTTTTAGGTCTCCTATTTATAAAGTAGCTTTGAGAGATAATATACCATCCATCATCAAAGAGAAAAACATAGTATATTACAACCTAGGAATTTACCATCAAGTGTCATCTTAATTCAAATGCTACTCTTCAAAGACTCTCAGACCCATTTCCTTGCTGCTCCTTTCAATTTCAGTGCTGGAGAGCACACATTTTGAAGGAATTCACCATCAAATGTCATTTTTTTACAATCTCTCCTCTCTTGCAACCTGTAGGCCTGGCATTTTCCGGTACGCCGTACTGGCGCGTACCAGCACAAAAAAAGCCCTGACTTTTACCATTAACTTTGGACACAAATGATATTTGTTTTACTTTATTTTTTTATCTTCCATTGCTACTTTTTTGTACAGTGCTTTCTTGTTATGACTCCTGTTCACAAACCTTTGCAACCTTTTCATATATTACCTCATTGGAAATTATCCATGGAAGCCTTACTCTACCACTTGAAACTATAACTGAAGGTAGTATGTCCACCTAACAATCTTTGTCAAGTTTCCACCAAGTGTCTCAGCTAAGAGGTTCTGCAGCATCCATATCTCTTGATGTTTCATCACAGCTAGCACTGCAGCCTCAGCCAAGTACAGCACTGGTATGTCGTTGCAGTGTCTGAGTCAAGTATGAGTTCCAGGAGAGGATTTTCATACTGTACTGCCTTAAAGATTCTGTGAGTTTTAGTTCAGCGTATGCACAGGGGTGCTGTTTTTGTACACTGATCCAAGTATGATCATGTTTTATGTTTGCAGTTCAGCTGATCCAGGCCTCCACCAGTTCCATTTGTGAGTCTATCCAGCTATATCAATGTATACTGCATAGAAATAAATGAAACACATTTATCACAAATACATTTGCATTATCTTCACATTACATCATATATTATACTGAAAACAGTGACATTTTACAATAGTCTGTCACAACATATTAAAGTAATTATTCTATGAAATTTGTTTTTTCTCATATGCTGTATTATACGGCATGGGTAGCTCTGTCATCAGTAAATGCAGTGATCTATGGTCATTGGATACTGTCCATTTGATCATGTTTCTGAGAATTACTAATGGGATGAGGCTGTAAATATGTGTAGCAGATGCTTCAATGAAGCATAAGAAGTTCAGATTGCTAAGGAGAAACTGTAGAGATCTATGATGCATTTGATATGACAGCACTCTTACAAAAAAGAACATATATATTCTTCTCTTGAAACTTTTACAACCAGTATACTTATCTTCATTCAACAGAATCTAAAAGTCATTATCTGAAAGTGGAGATCACAGGAAGTTACAACATTGCTGGGGGGAGTTACACTGTAGAGTTCAGCTCTACAGCAAACAGAGCCGGGCCATGGAGGAGGTAGGTAGGGAGAGGGAAAAGGAGGGGGGCGAGTACTAAGATAGCACCCCCTCTTGCAGCACCCTAGGCAGTTGCTTACCCTGCCTACCCCTTGGCCCGACCCTGGTCATTTCTATTACTATTTATTCTATTTTCTATTACTGTTAATATGAAAAAACTATTTTTGCCAAACCACTGTCTATGTTTTGACTAGATGACCTATTGCGAAATGGAAAAATAAAGAAATGTCAAGTTCACCTCATAAAAAGTAATTTGAAGATTTACATGTCTGCTCATGTATTACGATAATATGTGTTGGCTGAGCATAATTCTTCATATTACACAAGGCTCCACCATGTTTTTAATAAGCCCTTGTAGCACTAGAGATCTATGCTCTGGCATAGGTTATTTTTTGCCACTGTCTTTCTTTCACAGGAATATATTTCTTTAGATTTTTATACTTTAACTTCAGAAAAATACAAATATTTATATAACAACCCATTAAAAAATATTTTTAAATAAGAATAATCCCACTCTTGAATTTTTTTTAGGATAGAAAAATACATTTCTATCTTACAAGAATACTTAAAATCCCATCAGGCAAAAATAAATAAACTCAACTGAGAAAAGTTTGCCCATTCTAATACACTTTTTTTATTCTTAAGAATGAGTTTTTTCTCATCCATAACCACCCATGCTGATATTTTTTTCTTAATAAATCTTCAGCACTTCAGCCTTTTTCCTTTTATGCCTTGGTTACTTCTGCAGCAGTTTAAGGGTAACATATAATGTTTCCAGACATTTAAGTGCTACTTAGAACGCTAGACTTTTCAAGAAGAGTCCATTGTTAGAAAATGTCTGTGATCTTGATCACATGTTGGTTCTACACAGTTGTGGCTTACATAAAATTGATTTCTGTATGTTTTTAGTTTTGCGTTCTACCTCCACAAGGAATAGATCTATAATTTACTGCATGAAGACATATCCCTCTTTTGCATACAAATCATTTAGAAAAAAGAGACTCCACATACAGTAGGATGACCGTCATGCTTCAGAGAAGTGCTGATATTAATAAAAAGATAAAAAGATATTAATAAAAAGAGTTTAAATGGTTTTAAACAAATACATTCTTTGGATGTGTTTCCAGTTTAACGTCTCTGACATCACTAAATGAATAAACAGAAAAGAGGTACATTTTAACGATAAGCACTAATATAGTCCCCAGTAAAATAAGAAATTGAATTTAAATAGAATACATGTAGTTGGGAAACTACATGGTTACAGCCCCTTCAACATGAGTACAAGTGAATGGGAAAAGTGTGGGCAAAGTATGGAAATGTAAACTGTTCTAGTACATACTTACTTATTCTTATTTGTGACCTTATGCAAGGAAGTTATCCAAAATGGTTCTTAATTTTGTTCTTAAAACAAGAAAAAAAATACATAATTTATTGAAAAGGAGCAGTCCAGTTTAATATGTTTGATTCTTAACACATTTATGGTTTATATGATATAGATATAAGAAATATAACAAGTGTAGTTAATAAATCAGAAGAGAAGGGTATATCTATAAAAGTTATATAATCCTAGGATAATCTAATTTCCAATTATGTGAAAAAATGAGTACACTCATGGAGGTAATTTCTAATGAAGTGAATCTTGTAAGTGAAAATATCTCACATAAGAAATTGTCCTTATCCCATAGTTCCAGTGTTCCTGAGGCAATTAGTTTGGTGTTTGTTTGTTCTGTTTTGTCTTACTGGTTCCACCTAATTTTTCACAAAAAGGGGAGTATACTATCAGTTATGCTTAGCTATAAATAAATGGAAATAGAAGCAGCTCTTACCTTCCATAATGTAGAGGTGTTTTCTTTTTATGAGACTCCCCTAGGAAGCAGGTCTTGATGAAGTCAATCAGTTAACATAAGTACAAAAACTTATGGAAGGGGAATAGTTAGCAAGACCAGAGACCTAGTGAGAAGCCTCATTGCCCTACTAAAGAATACTAGAGGGTCACTAACCAGGCCCATTTCAGGTCCAGTCATAAAACCCATGGCTAGGGTAGGATCTAGCCAACCCAAAGAGTTCCCTATGTAGGTTGATCAACTTAAAGCTGCCCATTAACTGAAAGTCCACAACAATCAAATGAACTTCTGGGTAGATGGTTCACCCTATGACAGTGGTGTAGCAGTCTCAGCATGCTACAGGCAATGCACAGAATTTATAAAACCTAGCAATAAGTTCATTGCAACTAGTAAATATGTATGGTTGCAGGGGTATGGAGTGAAAGTGCTGGTGTCATGATATATATTAAATAAGTAACTTGCTCATTTTATAAAAGTTATTCTTCTGCCAGCCTAGAAAGGGTCAACCTGAAACCTGTGCTTACCTTATGTATGTAGAACAATACCTCCTACACTGTGGAACACCTTAGCATGACAAATGTGAAGATAATGCAGCTCAATCCCAGTGTTTAGTAAATAAGGTAATGTTACTCACACCTTCAATGAAATCCCCATGTGGTAAACAATGACCCAGGCATCTGAAGCAATAGTAAAATCCGAAAGAGTAACCTCGAGCGCAACCGCAAGATAATAAAAAGTAAACTTTATTCCTTAATGTTTAAAAACAAACATGCCAGCAAAACATCCTATGCATATCGAGCACATGCGTTTAATCATTGAATCATAGCTATTGCTACAGACACCTTGGCATGAGCAATGTCGATGGCAACTGGGCATCAAATTCAAATTAATGTTACAATTATTGTCAACATTCCAATCCTTTATATGAATACTTAGTTTATTACCAACTCAAAACATTTTATATATCACCTTTTGGTCCTCAAATAATTATGGACTTATAATACCAAAATTTCAAGCAAAATTCACAGAAATATATACTGTTATCATCATCCACATATTAGCTCCAACATAGCATTTAACATCTGCAACAAAATACTTACTAAAGAATCAAATGGGTGTATTATCTAAAAGAAATCCAGTAGTTTTTTCTTTATACACTAGAGGAGATACATTTTAGAACTCAAATAAGATTGGTATATAATTAAAAAGCAGATTTTTCAAATAAATTAAAAAGGAAAAAAATAATACTTAAATTTTGGGCGAAATTTATTAAAATTGTTAAAATTATTGAACAATTTTTACCAATATCAATATTAAGTATATCACGAAATCGCAATTTTGCCGATATCAATATTGCAATGTCAAATTTTCCAGTGATAATATGGAATTCTGCCATTGAAATCAATGGTTCGTTTGAATTTTGATATCGTGATATCGATATTACCGATATCGCGATATCGATAAACTTCCAATATCGGCAATATCTATATTGCGATATTGGTAAAAATTGTTCAATATCACAATATCGCGATTATCAATTTAAATAAATTTCGCCTAAGATAAATATAGAAACTACATACAACACTGACAATGGCACTGGAAAAGAAAGATGTCTACTATGTGTAACACTTACTTATATTTTACTTACATTTCACTGATTTAGTGTTACGAAAATCTTTTCCCTTTTTCATCTATTACGTAGTTCTTGTTGCTACTAAGATCATACAATAACTAAAATATTTCAGTGAGGTTTTCATTCCCAGTGATATAATGGTCTGTAGGTATGTACAGTATATAAAGGTGGCTTCATCAAGGTCACTAGCAAGATTGTCTTTAACAAAAACATTACTGAAAAAAAAATTATATACTTGAAGTTTGGAGATTCCACGTGAAAACGTAATATACTAATGGTAGGAGGGGCACTAGAACAGGCTATTTGATATTAGAGAGATGCTTTACAAGGACATTTCCTTACATAAGGAAAAAATATTAATGACAAGCAATTATAAACCCTTTATAGGCATTAGAACAGTTTTTAAGGTCTTTAAAGCTGTTTTAAAATGTTCTGTAATAATTTTAATAATGTTTGGCCTCTCTTGTTGACAGTACCCTGAAAAAATTTTAATTCTAGGAAACCATTCTATTATTATATTTATTGTTAAGTTTTGTGTTAAACAAAATAAGAATAGCTTCCATGACCTAGTTACAGGATGCACTGGCATCAAAATCAGTTGCAAAATGCATACAAAACAAGCCCCACTGTTAACCATGACAACTCCACATAGAACAGTTTCCATAAACCAGTTCTACAAACAAAAACACTTCAATCTGGGAGTTCCAAATGTTGCAATGGAACCTTTCTTTGAAACATTTAAGAAACTTAGAGTATATTGTTGTTTTATTTATTTCTTTTTTTATTTCATTTATTTATGGCAATTTTAAAAACTTCAAAGCAAAATAACATTGTGATGCTAAATTTATGAAACAGTTTTGTCCCTATATTTTCCATTAATCACCTAGAGCTAAATTGAGCTAAGTAAACTAAAAATTAAGCTGCAAAACATTATAGAATTTACAATTATCCACATCTTTAGCTTGGAAAAGTTAGTTTCCAAGCTCTTTTATAGAAGATCCTTGGCAGGTTTTAAATTTCCAATGCGGTTTAAAAAAAGCACAGCAGTTTACCCAACATTTGTAGTCAATATGTACGTAATACATTTTATTTAATACATTTCACAGAATGTTTTAACTTATTTTGGCATAAAGGCATATTTGTTAATTTAAATTCTGGAACATACTTGTCAATATCTTTTTTTTTTTTGGAATTTAAATAAAAAAATGTGCAGGAAAAATAAGGATAAAAGACACATGTTTTTAGTCTTTGTAAGTCTATAGGATATGTAAGATTTAAAGCATTTTCTAGTAAAGAAGAACATGTAAATGCTATGATATATGCTTGTTAGTTTGGGTGCTTTCTCTGCAATGTGTCCTAGTATGGGTTATGTGTACAGTAGGATCGAATTACCAGGTTTATTTTAGGGATTAGCAAGAGGGCTCTGTGACTTTCTCATGCCAGTCCAGTTGGTGCAGACATTCTGGTTAAAGTGAAGAACAAAGTTTACCTGAGGTGGAGACCCTAGTTGTGCACTTTATGACAAAAGGTGAGAATAGTATTGGATGACCTTAGCCATTATTAGGATGCAGTTTAGCAAATTAATAGAATGCTGTAAATTTACAGTAGTACAGTCCCAGGTAAGTCTAGTGGTAAAATCATCAGGACTGAGTGAATGTGCAGTACTACAGAAATTAGTGGACATCAAGGCATCAGTCCTGGCTCCTAATTGTGATATCAGCAAAGACCCACTGAGTATTCCATCTGACCTCTGTAAACCATGGGATTAGTAAGAATAAAAGTTTATCTTTGTGTCTAAGTTAGAACTTCTGATGTTATGTTGTGCTGTTCTATATGGCATAAGTTGTGATTTATTCATCAACTGAGATGCTTTTGTTGATGGTTTATTTGAAGTATGTGAATAAATATTTTATTTAGAGTTCTTTGTCTGGCGTTGACCACAGCTGTAACTGTAACTTAAAGATACACTATCACCAAACCAATGAAACTCCCACTTATTGTAATATAAAATAATATTTATAAAATGTATGTAGTTTTTTGTTCACCTACTGAAATGATATTTCATTCTAAATGTTTTCTACCAGACATCCATCTTAACAGAAACACCTCTCTTACCAATGTGTTTTCTTCAGCTTCCTCTCACCCAACATTACCTCTAACAGTGAATGTGACGGTTGCCAACACTTTAGAGAGTACATTTACTGGAAGAACTGAAAGGGGGCATGTGTATATGCTTTGTTATTGCTCCTCAATAGGCAATTATAAAATGAATTAAAAGGAAAGCAAAGTGGAAATTTTAGCTTTTTAAGTATTTGTTTTATAGAAAATAATTTATTGTGGCACAATGTACCCTTATGATACATATATTATACATTATACATATTTGAACCATTTTTATGCAGAATTATAACTCCTAGAAAGGGGAAATGGGAGATGATACTATGTCCACCCTGCTCTGGAAAGTAATGAATGGTCCATTCCCCTTCCCATTGGCTAATCGTTCTTTGCTTCCTCTATGCAGCCCCTCCTTACAGCATTCAGTAGCCCCCCTGTACTATTACTTGTCTTGTGCTTGTTCTGGGTGGCTTTTCTGGTTATCAATAAAATTGTTTATATGGGGAGAATACAATCCCCATGAGCGTGTTTGTGACACACAAGGTTGAGCCATTTTTATTTTCATTTTTTTTGGAGAGGGGTATTTATTTTAATTTAAAAAATAAAATCCAATATTCAGACTATTCTGGAAGTAACCCCCATGTACAGGGACCAGTTCAAGGCCATTTGACAGATTTCAGCTACTTTTGGTTATCAATAGAAATTGCACATATTGGGAGGAAAATTTCTTAAACTGTTCAGTCAAGATGCTCAGGAAAGTGCTGAAGCCTTTAAATACCCCTTGCAGATTTACATATAAATAATAATTTTGTGCTTTTTTGTAATTGAACGCAAAACTATAATATTTGGTAAAAATAATCAGAGCCTAATTAATAACAAAATAAGGAGTCAGAACCAAAACATCCCTGACAACAGTTTGGTAATTGACTGAGTAGTACTAAAGTGTAAAATGCCTTGCTAAAGTTCCTTTAAAATAAAAAAAAATTGTTAAAAACTTTTAGAGGACATTTCAATAGCAATTTAATCAAATGACAGTATATGCTTTCACCCATACTCCATCTAACTGTACCTTCATTGGAATATTGTAGTTATTTTGTAAGTATGGGAGGAACAATTTAAATTGTCACATATTCCTTCATTTACACAAACCCCATTTATAATTTTTTTCTTACATTTTCAGCCATTTTGTGCATGACATTAGGCTAAAGTTATTAAATTCAAAAAGGCTGATTTCGGTCTTTTCAAGTTTATCCTGTTTGATCATTAAAAATCGATCGAGATATTTGATCGATTTTTACTGATAGAAACTTTTTGATTGCAAATAATTAATGCAATCTGCATTATGTATTTAGATTAATAATGATGATCTATGCAAAAGAGGGTTTTTTTTATAGCTGTGCACCACAACCTGGAGGTTCTTTACTGCTAAGCCCTGTTCCCCCTTGTGGGAGTTTAAAGGTACAGAAAAGGGCCTCTTAGACTATGCACCTCATAGTGAACCTACGCTAAACTTCACTCTGGTACAGAGAATCCACTTCCTGATTATGACAAAATGCTTTTAATTAGGGATAATAATCAAAAACTATCCTGTGGAGCAGCATTTATTGGTGTTCAACCATGTAGGGTTTATTTCTTTAACAGTTTCTGGTTAAAGGGGTGATTCTGTAAATTGATTTGGGCTGTTGCCAAATTATTACAAATTAGTCAGATATGTGTAGAGAATTGATACATTCTATAATGAATTTTAGTTAACAGATAAGAAAGATATGAGTGTACCATGTGAAATTCATTGCCAGAAGAACAGACTCTGATTTTCTATGCTTTCTTTATAGATTGATTGAAGTGTTTCACATATGCTGGGAATCCTTAGCATCTATTTGCATGGAATCTTGTAAAACTTATACATCAAAGTTAAGTAACTAAAAAAAGGTTTCACGTTTATATAAACAAGACAAAACGAATATATCATGGAAAAAAAGAATGAGCATCACTGACCTTTTCAGGAAGAAAACCTACAATAGATGCAGAACATCTGTTACAAATAATGTCTAAAAAATCTTGGTAAAATAACAAGGAAGAACAATGAAGATATTCCAAGCAAATTAGAAACTTTAAACCTCTTTATCCATCTACAGTATTATTAGATGACAAAATATCTGTTCTCCTATACCAGGGGTTGGTAAAGTTGTTTGGGGAGGGAGTCATTTCACTCCCTCCTCCAGCAGCGACAACTATCTTGTGAGCCTCTGGAGGAGGGAGGCATGCCCTCTCCCGACCACATGACCACCGACGGCCAATCAGAAGAGCTGTCGGTGGTTATGGGCGAGGCTTCAGCAGTGCGCTCCAAGCTACAACAAGGCGGCTAAAGAGCCGCAAATGGCTCGCAAGCTGCACTTTCCGACCACTGTCCTATACCTCTCACAGGTAACAATAAACAGGTATCTGCTGTGAAAATATGTCAATTTTATCACAATTGCTTCTCAGCACTATCAGTGAAAATCAATGGCGCATGTCACATGACCAAATTATCATCTAATACCTACACTGCACCCGCACTGTACCATGTGTAATACCTACCTTGAAAGGAATGTGATACATTGTAATATATTCATGTACGTGAATTAAAGGACCCTTAATTTAACATTAGTCCAGAGGAAAGCAAAAAATCCCATTTGAATTTTGGGTCAGATTTGCTTTAACAAGAGAAAAATTCAACGTGTGAATCCAATTAGGTTGGAGTGACATGACACTAAATATTCCTATTGAAATAAATGATCCTAAATGTTATATTCTTTTATATAACTATCCAAACCTTTTATTTTGACACTTATATCACATGAAAAGTGATGTGCAGTGATCATATGTTGTGGAATTTGACTGCCCTTTAATAAATAACCCAGTTTGAGTCTGTATTCACAAACACATACCATGCAGATAGTATTTAGCTGTTCTGCACTCAAGTTAAAATCAAGTACTAGTAACACTAGTATGTAGTCAGGATGCCCTTTCATCTGACATTTTAATATGTTTCATATGTGTTTCCTGGATGTTTGGAATCTCCCCATCTGCTTTTCCTTAACACTACAATCTTTCATAAGATGACTTGTATGTTTTTATACTTGTATTTTCCAGGTTTGTTAACATTTCGTAGTTTAAAAGGTACTGGATGTCTCCACAACAGACAGCTAGCACAAACTGGAAACCACACTGATTTATCATTAACTTCATTCCAAAGAGAGAAATGATTTTGAAATGTTTTACAAAAATTTACCTTAAACCAATTTAGTGGTTCTGCTTAGTCAACATTTCATTATGTTAGATCTGTCTGGGGTAAAATACAACTTTTGGGACCTAAAAAAAGTAATGTATGACACGTGGTAATTAATATCTAGGGCTTTTCCAACTAAACATTCTATAGTAGACTGTAATAAATATAAATAATATAATACACTTCTATCGTTTTTTTAAATGTCTTTCTTTTTATTTTTCTTTTGTCTTTTTGATTTAATATATATGCATTTATCTAGGAATGCTTACAAGATAATTGTTAGACAGCACAAACCTAATGTACAGTAAAGTTGTTACATGTTGTTTTCACCCAAATAGTATTTCATTTTGCAGAAAAATCTCAAAAAAAGCGCTTTAAAGGGATTCCAGTTTCGGCGAGGTAACTCTTTCGCTCTCGCTGAGACTGGAATCCCTTTAAAGCACTCGCTGATGTCAGCGTGCAGGACATCAGCAAGCGCATATCAATCTGTGCGAAGTGAGGCGAGGACTCCGCACCTCATTTCGCACTATCCTGAATTACCCCATAGTCTTGATCAATCCCACACCTAAGTGTTACATAATCCGTGTAGTATACTGGTAAATCTCACATGTCCTATGTTCAATTATACCAATACACCAGGAAATGTGTGCCCTGTACCAGGTATTTTTCCATGAAAAGGCACCATATCCTGCTCTGTTTTTAATGTCTAATGTATCGCCTGCACACAAGTTTGCTTTCCCAAGTCCCAGCCTCTGTAATCTCATGCATTCCCTGCTGAGCAGAAATGTAAACAAGCATGATTGATGATGCCTGAAGGTCAGCACACTGATTAACCAATAGGAGTTATTATTTTTATTATTATTATTTATTCTTTCTTATATAGTGCTACTATTTTACGCTTTACAAAGATTCATCATTAACTTTGGTCCCTGCCCCATGGAGTTTACAATCTGGTTTCCTTAATTTGTCACACACACACACACACACACACACAGATGTATGTTTTTGGATTGTGGGAGGAAACCAGAGTGCCCGGAGGAAACCCTTTAAGAAATTTTC
The DNA here is from genome assembly GCA_019650415.1 of Pipa parva. Classification (NCBI taxonomy): domain Eukaryota; kingdom Metazoa; phylum Chordata; class Amphibia; order Anura; family Pipidae; genus Pipa; species Pipa parva. The sequence goes on from WMED01005126.1 coordinate 12,626, forward strand.
TTTAAGAGACTGCCGTAGAATCTATGGGATGCCTGCCATCTTTTGTAACACTGTTACTGCCATAATTGAATGTGTCCCAGACATGGGATTGGCCATGTACTGTAAATTATTATAACCTATGTCTGCCATTATTATCATTGCTAATGAATGTAGAGTGCGTACATCTTGGGGCCCAGGGAAAGATCAGCACCTGGTCCTCTCCATAAGACCCCTCTTACACTCCCAGCAGTGCTGCCCCCCTCTTGCCAAAAGCCAAAAATTTACCAAGATCCAGGGGGAACAGGAGGGAGTCACTGCACTACTCAAGAGGGGCTACAGTAGTCACACAGGGCCCTACCGCAACCCCTATAGATAAACCAGTGTGAATGTATGATGTTAAGTATGAGAGAGCAGCTGATTCTTGTAAAGTCCAAATAATATTAACCAGGTAAAATTATCAGCAGATGAAAGGGGTGGAGTCCCTGAAATGTTGTGCATTCCTGTATCTAAAATTTGTTCACAAAGTGGCTTGTGTGTGTCTCAATTCCTATCATTGTTTGGGGTTTAACGTTTTGGGCTTGGGAACAGAAGCCAGGAGAGACTACATCCAATTCTAATTGAGGATGGGGAGAGTAATCATTTGAAACTGCTAGAAGGTCATCAGATCCAATATTACTTTCAAACATCATGTGCAATTATTGCTCCGGGTGATGGGCTTTGGGGTAAAATGTCTAAACCATTAAATACTGTTCCTATAAACTGCATTTCACTTGACAACACTGCATGTTTCCACAAGGCAGAGGATGATTATTTCCTGCTGCGTTCAGTTGGAAGGCTCCCTGTCTTTAACCTTTACTCAGTCTCTAGATTTTCTAGACCAGGTCATGTGCATATGAGCAATGTGCAACCTGCAGTGTTTCAGCTGTTGTTGGAAATCTCTGGTCTGACAGATGTCTGGTTTTGCTGGGAATGACAAATGTGACATTTTTGCAAAACCTATATGAATTTAAATGTTATTAAGGGCAAGGTTGAAATGAATAAGGGAATGTGCTGATATAATTTTATGCTGTAAATGATAAATTAATTGGCAGAAAATAAAAGATTACTTTGGCTGTATTTCAACACAAAGTGAGTCATGTGTGAACTATTCCATAAAGTAGAAATGTCCTCTGAGAAGAAAAGGGACTAAAGCCAAAAGAAACAAAACTGCATTAGAGGTGCTAATGTAAGAACTTGTATGAAACATTAGTACTCTGGCATTGGGGACAATCAGGTAAAATAAAAAAAATGTTGGTGCAATAAGGCAGTTTTCCTAAATAAGTGTGGATCTACTAAACCAATGGAAAAAATTCATCTATAAGGATTATCTTTCCTAGAGAGCAAGAGCATCAATCAGTTTTGACAAGCTTTACTGATTAGTGGAAACGATACCCATTGTTTTCATTTTGATCCAAATATTAGCTGTGTTTGTAATTGGTTATGAATACACATTTTAAGTTGCGTTGTAGTCATCCCAAGTCTCATACATAGTCTACTCTTCAGTTGTGCCCACTTGGCCTCTTTATTTCTTTTATTGCTTTTGATTTATATAGTTCATTGGAAGTGGGGCTCTTCCAAGTAAAACTCCATAAAAATTGACAGTATTTTGAGAAATATTTACCCAAATAATCAGGAGTTGCGGGTTATACCTTAAACTCCATACCACCCCATGGCAACGCCTTCATCTGTGTGAGATCCCAGCCTACATGTGACATTTGTCTGTCTATGGTTTCTGTACAGAGAGTAAATGATTTGAATACAGCATCTTGCACAAAAAAGTCATACCAAATTCCAGTCCAACACTGGCTCTATTAAATAATTGCAAAATAACCTAAGGCATGCATCAATGTATTAGCCCAGCTAAGAAATATCCAGAGCTCTCATTGTGGTACCATTCTAGGAGCCTGACACTCTCCATTTATACTCCAAACTACCTAAATCTCTTAAGGCTATGGCCTCTCTATTTATTAATTGGCTCACAATGAAACATGGATAAAGCTCTTTAAAACCACAATGTTTAATACATCTTTTTAGCAATCCATTAACTAGAAGAATAACAATAATGATAAAATGCTGTTTTACATCAGCAACACAGCAAATATCTCTGCCTCAGAAGTACTTCTGACAATAGACTTTCTCTCAGCTGCTACATTACAAATCTAAGGTCAGAATTCCTACCTTTTGGGGACTAGCCCTTATTTACACCTAATTTGTGTCTATTTTGCTGTAAACTACAGCATCGTCTTACAGGAGCTATTCAAGCCTAGCTGGCATGCAGTCAAACTGATTATCATGTAGCTAAAAGAGATGTTTAAGTAACTCTACTCCTTTAACACCAAGGGGGGAATTCACTATGCTCCGAAGTGAGGCGAGTAGTGTTCGCCTCACTTCGGAAAAACTGACATGCGCATGCTGATATCCTGCACGCGGACATCAGCATGCACATGTCAGTTTTTCTGAAATGAGGCGAACACTACGCTTCTGACTTCGGAGCTTGCTGAATTCCCCCCCAAATATCTCTAAAATCTCCATAATGCAAGGCTGATAATAAATTAGTTCAGCTGTGCAAAGATAAATTCAGTTGGAGTAACAGACACATGTATTGTGCATTTGATTACTTGACCTACAGTAGGAACAAGGAAGAAACTAAAGATACAAGCTAACTCAATCACCACTCGTGCAGTGTGCCTATTAACTGTAGATGGACTTTAGCTAAGTTTTCGTGTTATTCAGTATTTTAAGCTTTTTTGCAAAGTCCCAAATGAAAACTAAACAGAGGAGTGATCACTGGCATCCAATGACATTGTTTGCCACTAGACTGTACCACCAACAATGCCAAAGCAAAATGCATTATGAATTGTGATAACTATCTAGCAATTTATCTAATGGGAAAAGCTCTTTTAAGTCAATTGGAAAATCCTGAACAGTTTTCAATTTTAAACATATGTATTACTGTGAACAATAATATAATAATCTACCATAAAGTTATGTAACTACCATTAGTTTTTTTTTAGGTTTTTTTTTTCTCTGCCCAAGATTTATTTTGTCTAATTTAAAACATGCTTGAAATTCTGTTTCTGGGATGTAAACAAACACATTCCAGTAAATTCAAATCGATTGAATGAGACTCAAAAATTTCTCAAGCACATTTGACTTGATGGTTGTAGGCCTGCAACTAATGTATAAAAACTCCTTTGGTAGATCTGTTAAAGCTCTTTGGTAGATCTGTTAAAGCTCTTTGGTAGATCTGTTAAAGCTCTTTGGTAGATCTGTTAAAGCTCTTTGGTAGATCTGTTAAAACCCTTTGAGCTTTATCTAGTTTTGTGTGACTGAAAATGATACAATATTCTAGTGGAGGTCATAATGAATATCCTTAATTATGCTTGCAGTAATAGATAGTACTTCAGAAGTAGTATGCAAGGATGGAGGAACCTTGTCTGCTTGTCTGTGAGACATTTGTAGTAAAAGTAAATGATTTCTCACACTACATGAAAAGAGTTCAGAGAAGCAGCCCTATTGCATGTGCCTCATAAATTAGGTAACACCTCAGTATATATGTAAAATGTATATATTGACCCTATAGCTTTATAAATTAAGTTTAGTTGAAGATTTGTGCATTGTTTATCATGTTACATTAATGAACTGCAGAATTGGAAGTACAGTAGCTACAGTCCTTCTCATAATATATGTGTTTCCATTCAATAGTTCCCTTTGTATGTATGTATGTATATATTTATTTATAAATAAATACTGTCCCCTTGTTTTTATTATATACTGTAGATTTTCATATGCAGTAGAATGTTTCGTTTTGATGTGAAAAAAATCATCGGTCGCTTTTGGGACTGGCTTCATGGGATATTCTGTTTTAAAACACTTTTCACAGTAACTCTTAGGGGTAATTCAGCAAGGTGCGAACTCACCTTGTGATGCTTCAATTCTCCTCGCAAAAATGGTTACGCGCTATCTTCTCTCCCACACGCGCACATCAGCGCACGCTTTAAAGGTATTCCAGTCTCGCTCGAGTGGTCAAGAGGAGACTGGAATACCTTTAAAGCGTGCGCTGATGTGCGTGTGTGGGAGAGAAGGCAGCGCGTAACCATTTTTGCGAGGATAATCAAAGCATTGCAAGGTGAGTTCGCACCAATGTTGTTTTCAATATATATTGATTAATGACCTACTGTCTCCCATTCCTATAACACCAGCAATCCTCTCTTTGGATAATCATTCCTGCCTTTTACAATCTATACAAGAGGAATAGTTAAAATTGAAATGGTTTTACATTTGAAAGTTAAACTCAAGCATCCCATTTTGATAGGTTGTTCCTTCATAATCTAAAAATATTTATTTGCATTATCTATGTCCATATATTTTGCTCGAAATCAGGTATAATTTCAGAAAAATGTGAAGGAAAAACCTTCATCTAATGATAGCATAAATACCACTTAAATATTACAGCAAGCTTCAGATCAGGAGAAAGGCATTGGTTCCAATATCTTTGAAATGCTAGTAGTATGATTAAAACTAAGACCAACATAGATTTTAGTAACTAAAGTCTCAGAATAATTTAGGCTAGAAATAATGTATCTTATGTGTAGGACTGCATCAGCTTGTAAGTGCACCAATCCAACAACATTAAACACCGATGCAGTATTGGATAGAGGCATCTTGGGCCCACCAGAGAGGCTGACTGCAAGGACCCACAGCCTTCTATGTCTGTCATGCAAACTAGAACTTTTATAATAAATGAACAGTTTTTCAGGACTTCACCAAAAATCCAACCGCCCAAGAGTAAGTAAGGTAGATAGAGACCTGCAGATGGTGAATGAGAAGCTTTTAGGTACTAGATTGGATCTCCCAATACTGGGGCCCAGTAAAGGACCCTATGGTGCTCTGACGGGCCAATGTGATCCTGCAATGATACCTGTAAAGTTGGCACTGGAACATCTTTATTCTCTTTGTAAGCTATGTGTACAGGTTCATAGGATGTATTTAGCACCAATAAGCTACATAACTACACAGCAGAACTGGTTATCAAAGTGCTCTGATTCACACTATGAACTGTAAACATTTTCTACAGCAATGCAGTGTATAACCCAGCTGTACTGTCAACCCTGAATCATGGGTGTTTTATAGATATTAGTTTAAAGGGATGGTGTTACCAGATCATTCTTTAATTAAAGAAACACTATATCATATACAGGATATAAGGCTAATTAATAATGTATTATCTGCATTACACATGGTTTCCATAAGCCTCTATTTTTAAAGGTAATGTTTCCGCTCATGAGGCATGGATTGATTGCCATGCAACTAATGGGAATATTAAGGCAGCACTTTCTTGTTAAGACCAAACATCTCTAAATTCGTCATACTGCTGATAATAAATTATTATTATATAGTATGCAATGGCCCTGTTACACTGAGGATATTAAAGTTGTTTGCTTAGAAAAAAAAGTGGAGGAAACCCCTTCTCTCCATTGCAGGTTAAGGTTCTTCCATTTGATTTGATGAGAACCCAGAACCCAGTTTCTTTATTTTGAATTAATTTGACTTCAATTATTAGATTTATTTTCTATCTATTTCCTGAGTTTTTTGTTTTGCCACAGTTTCTAATCAGGGAAAATGACAGAAGGTTGAACATTTCAAGCCACTTTTTAGGCTATAGGTTTTTGAGGCTTTCGTTTCCCCTTTAACAATATACAAACAGAAAAGGTAAATAGAGATTATAGCTATTTTCGAACTATTTTGGTTGTCAATTAGTAGCTGTCAGTGAGATGTTTTCTGCTTTCATGGAAAAAAAGAAAGAAAGAAAATAGTGTATTTGGGAAGGGATTTTGCAGGATATACTGTATATGGAAGAATTCCCTTTGTAATTGAAGAACTTTCTCCCTTTATATTACAGCAATTGAATTATCAGTAAAGTCCAATGAATTGTTAACTTTGCATAACCTTCCCTGATAGAAATATCGCCAGTAAATTAGTAGCAGGAGTTTGGCTAAAGTTTCCCTTGCCTAAGCAGATGTCTCTGTTGCCGTTTTTGTTGGTGGTTTTAGCAGCTGTTGGATATTATACTGATTGCTTTTCCTTTCTGTCTCACTTTCAGAGAAAGATGAAGTTAAGTGAAGCACGGTTCTGGAAATAAAAGGAAAAGCATTCAGACATTGTGAACACTATGAACTCATTCATGAAAAATTGCCTGTGTTCCATTGGGAAAATGTTCCTGTTTTTATGACATGGTCATGCATCCCGATGTCTGGAAAACGATGTCAATGTAAAGTAGCCAGGCTATAGTGACAACAGAGTAAGTACAGGTGCATACATTGACAAAACAAATAGGACCCATTCATCATGTATTTGCGCCATTGTAATTTGCATAACTTTATTAGTTTCAAGGGATATGGTTTATTAGAGTATTTATCTTGTTTTTGCCAGTGAATTTCAAAATGGAGTAAGCCCAATGGCTCAGTTCCTTGATCCTGTTTTATGAGAATTCTCTTGGATACGCTGTGTGTGACGGAAGTTAAGAAGCCAGCAGAGATGATTCCAGAAGCCTAGATGTCCCTGGCAACCTCAGAATGGAATGGTTTATACTTGGTTTATATTTTAGTGACTGAAGCTCAGCCAGTAATTGTTTATTTTGGAAATGCAACTGACTTCCCTGATTTTTTTTCTTTTTTAGTATTATAATATGTAATTTACACAAGGGAATTCATACATTTGAGTAAGTGTCATGTGTCTAGTCCAGTACTTACTACATATCCCCTTGTTTCTCACTTTAGAAATTCTTGTTATATCTGTAATGTGATGTCTGTACTTGGCATTCTCTGAAAATCACTTTTTAGACATTCCCCCCATGAAAGCCCCCAAAGTGAGGTCACAAAGTCCTACTGACCCTTTGTAAGTGCTGCTCGGCAGAAATGATCTGAAAGGAGAACTACGGTGTCAAATCATGTTTATCTGATCGATCTAGCAAGAGTCTTCTTCTGCTAAAGCAGTATTCCTCTAATGATCCACAGCCCAGAATCCTCTAATCAATACATCGCCAGTACTCTTCACTTTCGGGTTATGTGAGTGATGTCGGTCCCTCAAATACACCCGCCCCCTCTTGAATTCTGCCGAAATAAACTGACTACGCATGTGCAGATTTAAAGAAAACCCCATCTCCGCATGCACATTTGCATGGAAAACAGTGAGTGATATGGAAAACAGTGAGTGATATGGAAAACAGTGGGTGATATG
>WMED01005128.1:3098-19880 GCA_019650415.1 Pipa parva
GCCCACCCTCCCTCCCTCCCCTTCCTGTCCTCCCTCCCTCCCCTTCCTGTCCTCCCTCCCTCACATGCACAGGCAGGCAGCTTTTGGAGTACATACTGTCCTCTGGGCATTGTACTAGTGAGCCACCTCCTGTCAGCGCATCTCCCGATTCAACTAAGATAAGTGCCTTCAGCTCCCCTCGGCTCTTCTATTTGCTAGTAGCAGCAGAATCCATGGTGAACAAAGCTGAGGGGAGCAGAAGACGCTGATGGAGCGGAAGGAGTCGGTGGAGCGCCACTTACCTTGCTTGAATCAGGAAATGCAGGAGACAGCTTGCTAGTACACTGCCTGGAGGAAGGTAAGTACTCAGAAATTTTCTTCAGCTGTTGCAGGGCTCAGGTAGGGGGGTGCCTGCCGGCGTCCCCCCTACCTGTGCCACACAGCAGCTGAAGAAAAGGAACACATTCGCTCCATAAGACACACAGGAATTTCCCCCCAACTTTTTTGGGGAAAAGAGTGCGTCTTATGAAGCGAAAAATATGGTATATACTGTATGTACCTATATTGGCATCTTTAAGGGAGAAGTAATTCTTATGTTGCCAATACTGAAATTTACTGAACATTTCAGATCTTCATTTAGGGCCACATGACATTAACCAGAATTTATTTTTACTAATGAAAATATATTATTATTCATATTCATTTGTCTTCTTACTAGTAGATCTATAATGCTTAAGTCATGAACATGTATTATCAGAAGCTTAGTTTATAAGTGGCGGAGAGCAAAACCCCATTGATATCAATGCTGTCCATTTTTTAGGATTCAAAGTTTATACAAAATCTCATACTTTCACTGAAGCAAAGGACCCGTGTTGTACTGAATAAACAACAAATACTTTATGTGACACATTGGTTACAAACCTTCTATATTTAAACTGATGTATATAGAATGTATACTGTGCTTCCTTTAAGCTGGTGGTTTGAGATCAGGCTTTGGGATACAAGAAGTGTAGCCCAGTAACCACAAGACTCACCCATGCCATAAATATCACAGACAGGTTACAAATCACTCACAATTATAGTCTAGGATATTCGTGGCTCAGGCTGTTCCTACTAATTCAATAATAACATAAAACCACACTTGGGTTATAAAAGGATGATGTACACTTTGCTGCAGTTTATAAATAGAGATATGATGTGCAAGATGATGTAGTACTTTTACTAAATGCTTCTGTATGATCTCTGCACCACCCAATAACCTCATAAAATACAGCAGGTATGTTATCCTATTCTCATAATATGTTCTTTCATCTCACAGATATGGGGTATTCATTTCATTATTCACTGCAATTAAATACTAATTCAATTCCTTCCCAAAAAGAAACAAATAGGTAGAATGCAAATAAAAGCACTGTAAGCTCCAAAGGAGAGGAACCCTCCATCCTAATTCTCGTTTGTAATTTACTACATTACTACTATCCTGAGTACTTCTCCCATGTCTGTATAATAACTGTCCAGTTAAATTGTTTAGTGAGTGTGACCTAGTGAAAAATATATATAGTAATATTACTATCTTATCAACTTTATTGATTTCTGTATCTAAATATATCCATATGGGTCTGGAATACTTTGTTAAACCCTTGTCAATAAACAATGTGTTGCTGCATCTACAAATGCAAGTTTAAACTCTGCTTTGCAACAAGAAACATGCAACATGCTTTGCAACAAGAAACATGCAACATGCTTTGCAACAACCAGAAATGCCATCCACTTCTCTTGGCTGAAGCTCCTGTGAAATGGACTGGGTCAAAGTAGTAAAAATGCACTGTGGTCTCTAAAGTTTACTTTAATAATGGATGTTATCCAGGTCACACAGAAAGACAGGGATGTTACAAATGCATAATTCAAAAAACAGCTGCTGTCATTGTATAGGGATGTGTTATTGTTAATGTAATGGGAAACTTGCATATGTGAAGGTACCATTGATGCCCAGGGGTACATATGCATTTTGGAGTAACATATGTTGCCATCTAGATGATGTCTTTTTCATCATGTTTTTCTGCATGTTTTACAGCAACATGACTATTATAAAAGAGTGCAAGTTCTAGACTGACTGGTACAGAAATGTCTCCTATTGAAAATGCACAGTGCATTATAAAGCGTAGTAAACATCAACTAATACCCTGGGTCTGTTAACCAGCTGGAAATGCAATATTGAGAGAGAATGGGAAAAAACATCCACTTTCACTACAATAATCATCAGTTCCCAAATGATTACTGAACACTGGTAAAAGGAGAGCTGTTATAATATACAGTAGTTGTAAACTTGCTCCTAGCCCAACTTTTATGAAACACATTTACAGGCATGAAATTTGTTTATTACTAGATATTAAAAATTCCCAACAGAACTAAAAATATAGACGCTGCTACATGTGGCAGATGACTGTGTGTGTACAAAGCTGAAGGGAACAAGGAAAAGGTGTCTCCAATCAGCTGGTGTCACTTATTGCACAAAAATGCAGCAAATATGGATTTTACAAACGCCTGTTTTAGGAAGCCCTGTCAACTTTCAATTACACAAATGATAGTGAAGTATGCAAAAATTGCATGTAAACAGCAAGTACGGTTTAAAAAAAGGGTAAAAATCTAGTTAAAATTTTAATAATCATAATTTCACAAATCCTTAGCTTACCCTTATTGACTCAGATGAAGGGGAGAAAAACATTTAAATTGTGTGCTAAGTATTATTAAACAGTGGATAAAAAAAAATTATTCCTGACCCCTAGTGGCAATCAGACTGGATCAACATACTGTCATTCATCAAACTGTTTTATCCCATTTATTTTATTTATCCTATTCCTGCAATGGCAAACCAATGGCACACGAGCCAGAGAGAGCATGCAGGAACCCTCTCTGTGGGTATGTGCTCCCTCTCTACCGCTGCTCGATTCCCCCCAGCGAGCGAGCGGTCCTTCAGTGAAGGCTGCGGACACGACCTGACAGGTTTCAGATCGGATTCACGGCCTACAGTGAAGGAACGCTCACTGTGAAGTGCTCCTCCCCCAACGCAGGAGTGATGATGTCACTACACTTTGGGGGGAGGCACTGGTGAGTGATGTCACCTTTTTTGGCCCTCAGAGCAGAAAAAAAATTGCCATCACTGTCTTATACTTTGTTACAGTATTTTAAGTAACTATCCACTCCTTTTTGAAGCATGCCATTTTACTAGATCCAGTTCCTATGGATTATTCTACACTTTCACAGCCCTAACAGTAACATTTTTACAGTTGGAGAGTAGCTTTATGTGCTTGCACATATGGCTCTGCCTTTGTCCCAAAATAGAGGCAGTCACTGTTTGGAAAGCTGTCAGAAGAAGCCCTATGTTAAATGAAAATGTTGGTGTTTTAAAATAATTCTTTATAAGTAATAAATGCAGGACCCATCCCTAGTTATCCCATTCTACTGCACTGTACATAGAGACAGTGTCTATGCAGTTGTAAGCAATAACATTTCTAAAAACATCATGTAGGAAAGAAAAGTTCTGTGCACACAAAGTTCTGTCTTCACAAATATTCCTTGTATGGCATTTTCTTATCCTTATTAAATGATCTGTCTGCATCTTAAAGATTAGAGGGAAATGCAAACTCATTCCTGACAGCTCAGATTTAAAGGATAAAACCCAAAGATCGCTGGACCAAGAGTCCGAGCAACGTGCCGAGATGTGCCCTCTTGCATAGAGAATATTTTCAGAGGATCAAATGATTCATGTTTCTCTGTGAAGAGAGAAAAGAGCCTTTCTCAAGACTGCCAGCTTATCCGAGGTGACATGAATGTGTTTTGTTTAATGCCAGTTTTTTCCTTAACAATACATATTCATGAAACTGCAAACCAGCACATTTCTCTATTTTCACTGTAAAAACTTGCCATGGTTGAACATTTTCAGTTTAGTTTCTTGCAAAAATTGTCTAAATTGATCAGCTAGCACCACATCAACACCGTGGCTGAATTTAAAGGGAAATCATTTGCTTGATGCCCCAAAACAGGAATATTTAGCAGATTGGAAATAAATAATGAATCATATAATGTTCATATATATACACAAGTTAACACACCTGAGAATAAAGAGAAAAAAATGTAATCCTTGAAAAAACAATACATAAATAAAGCAAAAGAAATCTACATTTCTGTCCTCAGTAGTCTAGAAACAGAAAATATTTTGAGGCGCATTCCATAAAGAGTGAATCTGCCTCCCAACAACTCTCTTGTAGTGTAGTAAAGTTATTAGTGCCTATTTACTAAACAATTTACTTGGTGACATGGCAAATGGTTGTGTAGTGTTTTCTGTGCATTTTCAGGTAAATAGTAGCTGTAGCCTACTGTAGCAAATGTATTAAAAATAGGTGTTAGTAAAATGATGTAATTTTCACGTGGGTCTGTTTAAAGCAGACAACAACTCAACAACCATCTCTTTCTATACGGATAACAACATACTGGCAATATGCATGAATTAGAATAAAATAGGCAATGTTGTGTTTTGGTTGCCAGTTAATAGGTGCAAAAATGACTTTGTTTTAATAATCATTTCAAGAGCAGACAATTCTTAGTGTTTTCCCTGCCATAAGCCCTACAAGTTGTCAGTATGTACTGGGCAAATTGTTACTTTGATGCATAATGAATACCCAAACTGTTGTGTATTTACAGAGAAGAGACCCAAAATAGTGCATATGTACATGGAAACCGTAAACTATTGGAATGCACAAGAAATACACTTAATAAAATTGAATTAAAATGAAAAGAAACATAATTAATCTCCCTTGATAAATAAATTTAGGTGACACGTTTCAGTTTGACAAATATGACCCCTTTCTGAAGAGCAAATGTTAGCAATGAGCCAAAGAGCTTCTGTTTTATTAATGGCTGATATGATTAATGTGCTTGTACATATCAAATATCAAGGCCACATACAGCATCTGTTAACTGCAATCACAAAAACATTGTACTCGTTATTAAGGAAAATCCTTCACCTGACACTTTTAGAGTAAAATAAGATAACAAATCTGTCACTAAACTCTATATTTTACTAAAAGACTTCTGGCAAGCTAAAAGGCAACTAGGAAACTTTGAAACTCACAAAAAAATATAGAAATCCAAGCCTCATACAGACTCATACAGTCTTTACCGAGAACATTTTCTAAGTAGATGGCCCTACCCATAATGACATGGTACCCAGCTACATAGCAGTTGACTTCATTATACCTTCATTGGTGGGGGGGAAAAATCTTTGGTTGAGCATACTCAGAAAATAGCTTGTGCCGGCGAAAAGATGGACAGACGAAATAAGTCCTAAAATGGATTTAATGTACTGATGGTCATGCCTGACCTTTAAAGACTAATATCTTGAAAATATAAGTTGCGTCTGGGTAATTCCTATAAGTAAGGTTAAATCTCAGGGTTTTTATACAATACACCTTTTTATCAATCAAATGTAGTTGTTATTTAAAAAAAAAACATTCAAACAGCTAGCTTCTAATTATTCTTCTTTACCCAGAAGTCTAAGCCTTCTAAAGCTTCAGTTCATTATTCCACTTTTCATTTTCTATATTTTATCTAATTATATCCAACCTCTCTTGGCTCCAAACCTCTACCTGCTTTTCACTAATGTCAGGAATATTTCATAATAGTGTCGTTTGGATCTCAAAGCAGATTGCCATATCTTCTTATCTGCTATGATATGACCCTGTCCCTGTATCTCCACAAAAAAAAAAAAAACTGAGGTAGAGGCTGCTGGGAACAGAAAATACTGTACATTTCTCAAAGAACTTACTTCTGAATCATCTGAATGACATTCTACTGTGATGCCATTCCCATGGGAAAAAGCCATGAAACCAGAAAGCATGTCTTTTGCAGTTGAATAGGAAAACATATTTGTATTATGGTAATCATGTATGAAGGAGTCTAATTTCCCACAAAGCCCTCCTCCAATATGGTGTATTAAACAGATTGTTCTGTAATCAGATGCCCTAAGTCATGAAATTTTATTCTGCTGATTTTGTTAAACCCCAAAGTATGACTGATCCATTACTTTTTAAAGTAAATAAAGCATTACCTTTTTTTGGTTGCCTTTATACAGAATTTGTCTCACATCTATACATCCATGCTTTTTCAGTGACAGCAGATTTGCTAAATATATTTCTTTTACAGGTTAATAAAATCTTATACAAATCAATATGGGTACAAATGTAAGCAGGGTGCGCTAGAATCATGAGAGAGAATTATGAGCAAAATCTTGTCAAATCCGCATTGCTAGTTGTCTTCCTAACATTATGAAAAGATGACAAGGTCTGAAACTGCAATTCCCATGGGGGCACAAGTGATCAGCTGAGACAAAGATGTTACCTGCTCTGCATAGATGTAACAGAGAAAGACAGCAGAGAGTATGGGCACTGAGATGAGGAATTAGTCAGCTATAATAACCCTAATGAATGTCCAGGGGTCAGAGGTTTAATTATGGATAAGGGCTTGGGTATTGACTGCACTGGGTCCTAGGACCTGAGGGGGATCCAGTGGTCAAAGATAAGATTTTTTTCTATACAAAATAAGAAGAAAAAATCTCCCTCTGGTGACACAGAGTGAACACCCCAGAAGTCTCATCATCGGGTTAAGAAGTGTTTTAAAAAAAAAGCAATAAACGATTATGCACACATACAAAGTGGAGAATCCCTAAATTCTTCACCAGGAAAGTTCAATAACATCCCCCACAAACTTACAATGTCCTGCTCTTGGTCATCTTGGTAGTGGTCATCTTCTGGTTCCTCTCTGGATTTCTGAACGGCTTCTTCCACCTGAAATGACAAGAGGCCACATTCATGTACCAATAGCAATCCTTTAGAAACCTAAATCACACAGTGGAGCAGATACAGCACTAATTAGTGCTACTGATTTAGGATCTATTGAGCTTCACTAGATCACATTAGATCAATATCTACAAATAAGTTCATCACATAAATGTAGCTTCTCGTTGTAAGTTAGAGCAGCACAAGGAATTCCATTTCATCAGATCTCTTTGATTGAACCACAGCATTCTGTTTAAGAAAAGCAGCAACCTGAAAACCCCTCAAGGAAGATGTCAGATATTCTTAGAAAGTCAACATTTTAGGTTTTGGGTAACTAAGAAGCCATCAACAATAAATATAAATATATATATATATATATATATATATATATATATATATATATATATATATATATATATATACACATATACATACATACATACATATACACACACAGTCTAAATTCTAGCAATTTGGAGTGAACACTTAGATCCCAGAGGGCTTTTACTACCCAAGGTGCAATAGTAAACAAAAATACAGAAAACCATACCAACCAATCATACATTGCTTTTGATACATAAAGTGCAAGTTAATATGGTTACTGTAGGTTGATAGTAATGTTTTAATTGTGGATTATTAATAATAATAATAGTAACAACAATAATAATGCTTGCTCTTTGCGCAATACATGTACATATATGCAAATATTTGCAGGCCACACACCTTAGGTATTATCAGTGCATTAGGCTGAATTGCCTGGTCTGTTTTAACCACAAACTCTGGCCTGGCTATCTCTGCCTCCTCAAACTCATCTTCTCCCTGATTATTGGGATCTTGGGCAGGGTCAGCAACATCATCCACAACCTGCAGGGAAAGAGACAGGCATGAGAACATATATATATATATACAGTCTATTGCATCCGCACACTTCTACTGAACCTGAATAAGAGTTCTGGATGTGTGACTATAATTCAAAGAAGATCTTGTGGAATTCTTCAACCCAGAAATTATTTATACAGGCAATATTGACCAAGGCTGCTTGTTCCTCAATAAACAACCATAAACTCTACTGTAAGGATACAAGACAAGTCACTGAGCCTTTTTGTTTTGTTGTTGGCAGAATTTTTATTTCTTTCATCTTCAAAATCATTCAATGTTTAAATTATAATAGTTTATATAATAGTTTATATCGTATATTTAAAAAAAAAAAATCTTCCCTAATACTTAAACACAAGTTTAATCTTAATATGTAGGAAAAAAATTCCAACAATAAAATCAGTTGTGAAGAAGATAACAGGAAATCTCTATAACACCCTGGGATTAAAAACCATAGTTTATCTTGTTTTAGTCCGCATATCTGCTGAATGTCAATGAGCTGGCAATCAGCAGTGTACAGTAGTTGGGAGGTGAATTGGAGCAGGGAGCTGAATGGTAATCGTTCTCTCTTACCATTGCTTTCTGAGCTACGTGCTGCTTCTGAGACTGCAGGTTTTCTTCTCTGTCAATCACCCCAGCATCTGTGAGAAGATGATTCAATTATTAATTTCC
The DNA here is from genome assembly GCA_019650415.1 of Pipa parva. NCBI lineage: Eukaryota > Metazoa > Chordata > Amphibia > Anura > Pipidae > Pipa > Pipa parva. Next base: position 11,459 of record WMED01005128.1, read on the forward strand.
CCATTTTTTTCCCCTCCCTCCTCTAACCATACATGTCAAGGAAAAGACACGTAGTCCCTCGTACGCCACTGTCATCAGCAGTGTTCAGTGAAACAGGAGAAAGAAGACCAAGTGAGAATTCATGAGCTACATTAGAGATCACTGCTGTGAATATTTCTGTTGTCCAAAATCTTACAAATGCAAAATGTAAACAAGAAATGAGCCTGCGCGTGCTGGTTTACTGAATACGATGAAGATTTACTGTGAATGTTTCAAACAACATCTTCACGAGGATAGGATTCTGCTGATTCCTTTGACTATTTCTTGTTAAATATGAAACGGGGAATGCAGATAACCTTGTCTTGCTGCAATTGATATTAATAAACTGCTAGAACAGAACACATGTCCTTTGGATCAGAAATATTAAAAGTTTCTTAAAATCTCACAACACAACATAGATTTACTGGAAACACTTGGTGGGTATTTATAAAGCATTCTGTTGACTTTTATATGTTCGAAAACAACTTTTTCAATGGAAAAAAATATATTAAAAAGTGACTTCTGACATGGCAATAAAAGCTTTTTTTAAAAAGAGAATACCATATAATTGAAAAAACACTTTCTCCACCGTTAAGCGGTCAAAAATCCTTTTGCACTTTTATAATGTAATTTAGGGGAAATTTTTTTTCTTACCACAATCATGGTGTTTTTCACTGGAAAGAAACTGTAGCGATCATCAAGAATATAATTTACTGGATAGAGAATGGTTGATAACAAAGTTATTTTTTATTAACGCACTGCTCCAGTTTTTAACTACAGTAATAAATCATCAAGGCCAATCAGTTAGAAACAGGATGGTTTGAGTTGTAGGGAGACTGTCAGAGACTTAACAGCTAGCTATTCACAGTTGTTTCTGGTGTAAACACGCTTTAAAAGCTATTCGATCATCCCAGATTTTCTTTTATTATTCCATTTTGTAATTTAAATGTTTTACAATAATTGTGAGGATACTTGAATAAGTATGACTCTAAAGCAAACTCTAGACTACAATTCCAGGCATCCCCTAACAGCTAGTGATAATACATTATTCCCTGCTATTAAAGTGACTCCTTGGATAGCTGGATCCCCCCCAGTCACAGAATGGAACTTCCCCGATATAAGGTAACCTGTGTGTATCTGAGGGCTTGCTGTTCCTGTAGAGTTTCACCGTTTGTGTGAATGCTGCGCTTTTACTGTTGGAAAAGCCATCCAAATATTTTAGTTTCCGATCAGAAAAGTTCTTCAAAATGACAGCTGATCTGTTCAAAATAACTAAACAATAAAGGACCGGGGGATTGTCACAACTGCAACTTTAAAACTGTCGCAGTCTTGACTTTACAATAGGAGAATTGTCGCAGCTGTGGATTTGCTAAGGGAATCCGCTGTTTGAGACTTCGACAGTCGAATTTGGACTTTAGAGAATAACTCCCCCAAGTCTTTCTGCTTAGCACAACTCATTTGGACACTTATAAATAAACTGCAGTGTAAATGTGTCACAGTAAACAATGGCGTGTGTTTCCAATCCAGCAGTCAAACCTAATCATACAGCCAAAGTTAATGGCACACACATGCAGTCAGTTAAATAGCAGGATAACAAACAAAGCCAAAAGACTCTGTTCATACCCATGCTGCTATTCAGTCAGAGTGAGCGCTTTCTATTCCATTGTGCTATAAGGGCACTTTGTGTCAAAAGGCATACAAAACGTGTCCCACTATCTGCAATAATGACCATGACAAAATGTTTCACAACATTTTCCAGAGGTGGTAAACAGGCGTATAATCACTAGTGGCGAGTTTGCGCTATGTCATGATGGGACACAGATCCAGATAAAACTTCCTACAGGTAAATCACTTCTGTGGTGTAAGGGGGCATTGGGGTTTTGACAGTCCTGATAATCGCCATGACAATGGGGCATGCGTTCTTTAATGATGCAGGCGTCAAAGCATTTCATGTGACACTACCCTAATCACATTTCCTTTATACAAAGGAAGCAAATACAATTACAAGACTACCTCAACATAATGGTTTATACGGACACAGATTGGATACACCTGGGATTGTATAGCATTGTTCTGACATATGCGCAAGGTTTCTTTTTTTGTTTTTTTGAAGGCTTTTGTTCACAAAACAAGGCCCTGAATCTAGGTTCCTTCGGGATTTTTTTTAATTTAAAAAATAAATGTATAAAATGTGAAAAGAGAGTGGGATACTCCAGCGTCTCAGAAGCCCTACATTAAGTATGCGTTAGGCAGTAACATCAGAATGCATCTGTAGGTAAGCTGGTCGCTAGGGCATGGTTTGATTGGATTCTACAGGAGATATTACATTTTCATTGCAGCAGAGTAAGCTATCTCACCCATATTAATAAATACAAGTGTGTGGATAAATCCAGCTCTCTGTGCACAATAAATCTTTCCCCACTGTCCAATAACGATTTTCAGGAACAAAAGGTAAACCTGATGCATTAATCTAAATAACTGTTTGGCAAATGCAGAATGTAGGGGATGTGCAAGATATTTCACGGGTGCAGTCACGGCCATGAAAAACACGATTATAGATTATACGATACAAATACAAGTCATTATCAATCCTATGGTAACCCCAGGGCCAGACAAAAATTTAATTCTTTTATTTTAAAGACAAGCAAAGGGCTTTTATTGATTTCTTTCACATTAAACAACCATACAGACCTTTAAGCGCACAACTGAAGTTCACACATAGGCTATTATAAAGCAGAAAAAAATCTTGGAGGGGGATGAAAATTTTCTTTAAACAGAAGTCCATAACTCATAGATATACCACTCCTGCCTACAAATAACTGCCATACGATGTCTAAGCATCCAAATGCCTTTTCTGACAATGCCTTTAAATAATATCACGTCATCAACAGAATTTCTAAAGAAAAATCTTATCATAATACCCAATGTGTCAGAATATAAAACTAGGTAACTAAGCCCCTTTTGGGCCACAGGTAACATAACACTGGTACTGGTTAAGGTCTGTTTAACAACATGACTGCCATCAGTAAAGATAAAAACAGAAAGAAAAACAATTCATGATTTCAATCTCAAATATAACATTTTTACAAGTGATATATTTAACTAACTTCCATGCCAATCCAAGTGGGAATTTTTATTTTGCTCAACTCACTGAAATTCAACAGGAACAGGAAGGTAAGAGGCTCATAGTCTGCAGGAATACAGAATGAAGATGTTGAGGCAAGCAGTAAGGAATGATGGAGTACAGCGGTGATTATTTCAGCCTTCACAATCACCCCCTAGTCTAACAAGCTTGGAGTTGTCCCTAGTGAGGCATACTATATGGCAAGCTGCTTCTATTGATATGTATTTAAATATGCTGATTAAAATGTTAAATGAAGCCCTTTAAGACAGCACATAGAACTACCAAAGAGAAAAACATGCAGCCACATATTAATACTGACTTTAGAGCTGTTTGCGGCACAAGGGAGATATCCTGCGAGGCTGCCCTGAATCAGAAACCTACAGATTTGCATTATTAGCAGATTATGGACTGCTTATAGGTACACTTGATGTTACATGACAGTTATTTACACTAAAACAATCAGTAGGTGCTTATTTGGAGATAACAAATGGAACAAGTAGAATCACTACTGAGAAATGGTTCACCCACTGGGTCTGGGCTGTGACAGAAATTAATCAGTCAGGAATACTGTGATTAGTATACCATGATAATGCTGGGTAGTAAGAACTGTACATGTGAATTAGCATTACCAAAAAACAAAACAAAACAGTGTTCTGCCATAAAAGGTATGGTCCTAAACTTACCACCAGCGATTACCCATGTTGGTGGGGGAAGTGCGTCTAATGACAGACTTGCATCAGCTGAACGAATAACTTAGCATAGCCTTTAACTTTATGCAAATACTAAATATCCTGCTTGCAAAACAGAGACTCATGTAACTACCGGTACATGCATCAACTTTTTAGTCTGTATATTATCACTGACAAAATGGAGTCTGAGTGGCCATATGTGACCCTCCTAGAGAGTTCTGTGACAGTACCATAACACAAACGCTTCTCCCAACACATGCAAGAAGCTGAACAACATTACCTGATGTTATTACATTTGTTAAGAAAAACCAGTAAACCACAGATGTGCTCATCAAAAAGAATGATGACAGGAAAGGAAGACTTCGTTATTCCAATTAAACCTAGCCTCTTTTTTCCTTAGCATGCTTGAACATAAGCAAACTGCATATAAGGTCCATATAATCATCTGTGGTTGATTTAGACCAGACAGGCTTTTTTTCTAGATCATATGATTAAGGAGCTTATTACTGACAGCTCCTCTGACAGAAAATCTTACTGCTCAAAATTATCTGAAAGCCCCCTGCTGAACCTGGTCTATTTTCATTTTCCACTTCCAAAATATGAAAAACTGCGCTAACAACTGAGGTTTTAATGAGAGATCATGACTGAAGAGTTCTTTTCCTGGAAATGTTCTTCTCATTATGTGAGGTGCAGTCGGCACTTATGCTTTTACTCTGCTGCATTTATTCAGCCCCCTGTGGATGCAGCAGATTAAGTATTTAGGAGATTGGTAACAGGTAGATAGCTTCAGACATAAACCAAACCTCACCCTGGGACCTGGTTATAAGGGATCACACACTGTGGGGTTGGGACTGGACTAGGGGTATCAGAATTGAAGCAACTGCTTCCAGCATCCTTAGCCAGTGACTAGAAGTATGATCTAATGAGGGATATGGAAAATATTGCATCACATAAAATGATAGATTAATAGGCCTGCATGTCATTTAGATACAACATAAGGTTTTGTAATGCTTTATATAGTTCTAATCTGCTATCCGGGTTTTGTCCTATAGAGTAGCACTAGACCCAACTGGGTGGCTTGGCTGCAATCAATGCTACAGCATGTCTATCATTCCACTGCTTCCACAGAATAGAAAACCACAAAATCAACATGTTGACAAAGCACGCAATAGTTGCCACCCACAAGTGCAAGCCACATCTCAATTACACATGACAATTTACACAGTGAATTAGACATGCTCTTCCTCTGCTGTTTTAAGGATACATTCCATTGTTTACTTCCGGGTAAGCACGGTTGCTAGGTGCAACATATATTAATTGTTTGATGGATTAGTGCCTCCCATTAAAAGATAATAGTTTGATGACACGGCTGTTTGGGGCGGAGCTCCGGATGAGTCATAACATGTGCATAATTCTCCCTATCAGATTTTGCCACATCATGCACAGGCTCATCAGATATACTGGTACCCATAGGTAGGAGCTTGATGACACGGCCGATGGGGGCGGAGCTGTGAGATGAGTCATGACATGTGCGTAATTCACCCAATCAGACTTTGCCATGTCATGCATAGGTTCATCCGATATACCAATACCAGGAAGTGACTACAGCTGATACAAATGGGATTTTAACGATGACCGAACGGGTGGGGTCTCTACCAACAGTGAGTATATATATAGCAATTTTATTATGTGTGTTTTTTACTGCCATGATTAAGTGCCGAAGCACGAAACGCGTAGGCCTGGTTATCGCTTGTTTTTAATGATCTTACAATAAAAGAATTCATTTAACGATTGGGAGTGCTGGATTTTCTTTAAAGGTTTTACATTCCATAGGACAAGATTTAAGTCATACTAAAAACAAGGCATGGAGCAGCATTACACACTTGCAGGTTAACAGATCCATAAGACACGGGAGTAAACAAAATCTGATTATAAATGTTTCTAACTTAGGCAATATACACACAGGACTGGCAAGCTGTGCCATTTCTTGGGGGAGAAGAGACTGTTGTCAACTTTGTTCCTCCCCAGAGTGTTGCTGTGCAGCCATATGCTATAATGGAAAAGCTGCTGGCAACACAGCACCACTCATGTGGGTTAAAGGTAGGCACTCTGCTTTCTTCATTGAAACACAGAAGCAACTGACATTTTCTAATTAAGGTGTACTAGCAAAAAGGCAGCAAGTATAGCCTAGACACTAGATGGCTGTAAGGCTGGTTGTGAGGTGAACAAACTTCTAATATTTACACTGAAATTTAAGTACAATAAAGAATAGAAGAATAAAAAATAATACTTGCAATAACACAAGTTTTTTTTTTTGTTTAAATGTGTTATTAAGAGTATTTAGTCCTTATTATACTTACATTGCAGTGTACCAGTATATAGCAGTTGTTTATTTGCTTTTTGTTTAGTCTTATAATTATCTAATGTCTAACCAATAAAACTGGAACTATACTGAAGCAGATGAAAATTCTCCCTAATAAATGTTGGTTTCATTCACATTACAGTTTTTTTTTCTAATTTAAGACTGGCTTCTTCAAAGTGACTATTTGTAAACCATTGGAACCTGAGTTTTATGATAACCTCTGAAACACATTCAGAGACCGGATTTACTACACGTTCTATTTGTGCGCAGTGACGTGCTACAGATTTGGTCTTTTTCCCTAGTCACTTGCATTACATAGTTTTTTTTAAGGATGCCAAAATGCTAAAATTATATGCTGGCTAAGCCCTCCAATGTGTAAGCAAACTGGCCTACCCAATAGAGGAGTCCTCCAATTCACACTGGAACAGACAACACTGGCAACTCAGAGAAGGGGGGCTTAGGACCGCCCCTCTGTCATCTGACCTGTCACTGATGTGTAAGCCCTGCTGATAGGTCAGCATATCAGCCAGTCTGCGACATTAGCTATTCTTTAAATGCACTGTAAGGAAATTAACGATAACCTCTCCCAGTCACAAACATATTCAACTCCCCTCCCCCAATAAAACCAAAACCGCTCATACAAATATAGGGAAAATGAAACACATCTGCAGAATGTCACAATAGATGGACAGAAATGAAGGATCCACAAACAGCAGTGTGAATATATGTAGGTATTGCACGTTAAAGAATTACGAAACTGTTTGTATACAGGTAGAAAAGTTATTTAAAATAAACTGTCTAACATGCATGAAAAAGGACTGTGGGGATGGGAACTAAATATCTTTACTTCAAAAAGGCCCATCAACTTATGGTTGGTTGTTTAACCTGAATGAAACCATGAACAAAAGACCAATAGTCTCATTTTTTCCCCCAAAACCAGAATGTTTGCAATAGCTGAACCCCACCATGGGTAAGTTGAGATAACATTACTGATAAAATACAAGATTTTACTATGCCTAAACTGGGACACTGGAGTGTTCAAATCAAAACTGTTATGTATTGTTTACCAAACTTGAAAGTATGTCACTGCTGTCTTCTAAACTGCAGAAAAAATGGAAAGGAAGATATATTTTTTTAAAACATATCATACAATCCATTTGGTCTCTCACTGGTTGACCAATAGCATTACTTTAAAGAAACATGTCCTGTCCTCATCTGAGGAAGTTATATTTCATTTCTTTTCAATCTGCTATAAAGACTGGGGAACTAATTCTTTTTTTTTGTTTTGTTGTTGATCTTGTTTTTGCGTTAAAAATATAGAAGTGGGGAATCCCTACTGTTTGTCAATATAACTTGAATGTGGTCCAGTCATGTCTTCATTTTACAGCTGTCCATAAATAGTAAGTTACAGGTAATATGTAGTGATATAGCAGGACATAAACATTTACAGTTGCCAGTGCGGAATGTGCACTGAAACTATATACTCATATACTATACTGTCTGATAATACAATATTTGGAAGATAAAGTCAATAAATAGATAAATAATAAATGTTTTTCCCTTTTACTATTTTATGGTAGAGATACGTTCTATTTCTGTCAGTTCCCTCCTGGTATTAAATCTTAAAAACTACAGAAGAACATATTTTATGAATGACTCTACAAAGCAAGGCGCTTCAGTAGTCTTTACAACCAACCAAGCAGGTTTATAGTCTCATAGTAGCAATTACTAATCTTTTTCTTGCTCCTTTAAACAATTTACATCTCTGCAAGAAAAAAAATCAACACCCCAGCACTGCAGCCTATGTACCACTATGTATGTAGTTATAGTTCTGCTGAATCTCAGATGTCTCACCCATTTTCAGCTCTTCATTATTCCGTGACTTGAGGGAGTGCGGTGGAGGAGCTATTCCTTTGTCTACATGTATGTTGCTGTGACTGGCAATAGCATTATTCACTCCAAGTTTATTGTCCTCTTCAGTCATCCTGGCATTCACCTTTTTAACAATATCCTGCCAGCTGGCAAGGGGAAAAAAGAGAGTACATTATATACATATTTTACATAAATGACTGTATATGAAATACAGCATTATTATAGCAATTTCTTGCTGAGTAGAACTAGGGTTCTACTCAGGTTCTGTTGAGATCTGCAGAGATCAACAAAGCACATCATTTAGATTGTAAGCTCTATGGGGCAGGGACCTCCAACCTCTTGTGTCAACTGCAACCT
>WMED01005129.1:0-19877 GCA_019650415.1 Pipa parva
TTTCCTGCTTTTAATGTAAGTAATTAATAAAAGCTTTTGCTTTTAACTCTTTGGGAGTGCTGGATGCTACTTTTTGTTGGATATCTAATGGGCTCTATTCCTGAGCACCCCTAGTGCTTTTTCTACCAGGCCAACAACGCATGTTGTTTACTGGAGAGATTTAGCGAACCCAAACAATCACCTTAGATTACTGCCTTACTGTTACTGTGGGCTGCTCTTCAAAAGTTTAAAACACTCCCTCAGCGGCCCTATTTAATCAGAAATTGTTTTTCCAAAATGGTGAGAAACAGCAAAATGCCTTTAAAAAACTTCCTGGAATCAATTTATAGTTTGGGTGGTTAAAAAAATACAGACAAACCTATTTTACTTTAGCAGTCACCCACAATGCCTGAGCACCTCCACCCAGATACTCAAAGACACAAGATAGGAGTCAATGGGGCTACATAAAGTTCTGTATCAATTTATTATGTCATCTTCAGCCAATGAGTATAGAAAAGAAATGCACAACATTTAAGGGGTAGCCCCACCCTTCATCAGGTTTTGGGTAAATACTATGATTGGCTTAAAAAATGTAACAAAAGGATTTACTAAGGAGTAAAGCGTGGCTTGTACAAGTTTAGGAAAACATTTCCAACATTAAAGGAGAAGTAAAGGCTCATTTTATCAAGGGGTGATTTGCAAGGGGAAGATGGGAGATATAGGTGGGTGACTTGAGCAGTTTTCTGCTACTTGCTGTGCTTGCTCTACTTGGGGAAAATGAGAGGAAACCGAAGTGAAGGTGATCACAGCAGCTATCAAAAGAGTATAGAGAAGTCACCCATCAGTAAGTATCTCCCTTATAATGTATAAACTTAACTATAAACATTGTGGGCGAAATTTATTAAAGGCAAATTTCAAATTTTCGATCGATCGATCGAATTTTTGATTGAAATTTTGAAACGTTTTTGAAATTTCACAATTTTTTGAAATTTATTTTTGAAATTTCAAAATTTGTAAAATCGATTGGCATTTCAACATTACAAATTTTGAAAAATTTTAAAATTTTGAAAAATTTCAAAATTCGATCAATCGAAAATTTACGACTTTAATAAATTTCGCCCACTGTCAGTGCCAACTTGAAGGTGACAATTTCATCCCTATTATACCAGCTAAAGACTTTTTCCGTGACATACCCATAAACAGATGATTTGTCCAATGAAAAGTTAAGTTCATAAAATTTAATTATACTTTGTCAGAAATCAGTTCATTTTTGGATTGGAAAACCTGCAGTTTTGAAAAGATATATATATTGTGAACAGGTCTGCGTGAAGTTTAGGGATGGAGTGTATGTGCTGTGTAGACTCTTGTCAAATTCTGGCATAAAAACCCTGGGAATACTAGAAACTGACAGGGTTAAACTGTCAGTAGTTTTCTTTAAACTGGATTTGGACCCAGGGTTTAGAAGTGGCTGCAGAGATTGGGTGGGAAGGCCACTCCTATACTCCATGTCAGGTTTTGACTAATTTAGAGCACTTGGGCAAGCTTTAAAAGAAGCACAAGTTAGCTAGGAAGGGGCCTTGAGTCTCTCTCAGTGTGAGAGAGAGAAAGACAGAGAAAATCTCTGTGTGTGTGCTTAGCTGTGCTAAGGTGTGGTTAGTGTGAAAACCACTGGGACTCCATGGAGTCAGATTTATGGACTAAGCCGTTCATGTTTGTGGGAGAAAGTTACTTTTGAAAGAAAACGCTGTACATCCCTGCTATTTTGGTTTGATGTTATTATTTTGCCAAGCCAGGCTGAATTTATGTTTCGTTGTTTTTTGGACTTTTCTGTAAGTAAACACCATTTCTTAAGAAAGAAACCGGTTGGAAATTCGTTTATTGGAAAAGAATACCGCAGCAAGTGAGTGAAATCCCTACAATATATACTGTATATATATATTCAATTTACTCCTTCTTTGTGTTAAATATGAATTCTGGCTTGTAACTATAAATCTGTAAATGTAGATGAGATTGCAAGACAAGTGATAAAATTAGGTAATTATCGCTGATGAATCAATCCGCTCTCTTGGATCAGTAGCGAAACTGACAGAAATAAATCATTTGCTTTGTATTTTAATTTCGCTCCCTTTCTGCGTATTGTTATGGAAAATATAACACTCCATCTGTTTGCTGACAATTTGTCAAACACAAAGCAACAGTCGCCTAAGGTACTACATGTTTTATGTACTTCTCTCCCTCTGTAATGTCAGGATAAAGAAGCTCTTCGGTAATCAAACAGATATCAGTACAGTGCATCGTATACTCAGGAGTCCTTATCATCGACAGAAACACTTCAAGTTATACGGGCATGAAAATTCTAAATAGCTTATTTGTGCCTTAAAACAATATGGAATGTTGTATAAACTACCGTAGTTAAAGGGGATAATCATTTACTTCAGCAATACTAAAAATGAAAGTTGTACTTATTTTGTATTTTCTTTTAAGCCCATGGGATTTTTTCCTAATTCTACAGAAATATGCTTTACTTTCTTCCTGGTTAAAATACAGCATTATCGTCATGCTTTATGGCTCTAATTTTACTGTAGATACAGTAAAAGAATAAGAGCGATTGTGTCACTGGTCAAGTTCAATGATCTTTTCTTTGGAAAACTCAAGATCTAAATTCATTATTATGCTTTAAATAGGAAGCTTTATTTTTTAAAGGGTAAGTGAATGAACCCTTTTATGAAGGAAAGGAGGCTTGACCTGCAGTGGCTAAAATGATGAGCACAGTTATGCCATTGCAAGAATTTAGGACCGGCCTCTGCTAAATGCGATACGTTTATATAGGGGGTTATTTATCAGAGGGGGGTTATTTATTTGACAGTTGAATTCTCACTTTGATAAATAACCCCCATGTGTAAATAACAATTAGAATCTTGGCTTATAAATCAGCTTTGGGTCAGAGGGTGGAAGGGACATTATGAAGACCCCATTGCTTTGAGCTGCCAGAGTTCTCTGTTTATTGTGAAATGGAGAACTCTGGCAGCTATTAGGTAATTTGCTTAGTGATTTGGTAAAGGTTTAGCAAATCATGGGAAACCTGTAACTCCTTAGCTCCTCTTTTATGTCCTCTTAAAAAGTATTTGCAGACACATTGGTTATTTTAGAAAGGAATCTGAATTTTGAGCTATTTTATCCATTTTATTGCTATTTGCCACATTTTTACTGTGGTTTTTTGTGTGTGTTTGCTGCATTTTCAATTTCATCCAATTTATATAGGGACAAATAAAATTTACCAATTTTGATGTGTTAAAACTGCAAACTTCACATTGCTTTCAGTTGAGCTCCTTTTCCTTTTTGACTGATATCGATATCATCAATCTTTTCAACAGGGACTTGCAGAACCATCTCCATAGGGACCAGTCAAACACTGTTCGGTGATAAAAAAAGGAGCTTAAAAAATATCTTTATCAATAAAATTGTTTTTCTTTAGAGTTAATTCGGTATTGATACACTAGTAGAATTTGTATTCAGTTTTAATAAATACCCACCAGACTCCTTAAAGGGCACCAAACATAACAATGAGTGGCATTCGTGTTTAATAACTGCAGCAGCCACTTAATATTGTTAAGCACCAGAAGCACATAGCAGTCCTTTTTTACTGGTTCTGGTGTATTAAAAATCCAAGTGAAGTTGTTCTACACCACCATCCATAACAACATAATTTCCACCTTCCACTGTAGATTACTGAGCAGTGTAAAGTGGAGTTTGATGCTGTATTTGGAGACCTGGCTTTGTAACTGTATAATGGTTTATATAACCTGGCAATGTATCTTGTTCTCAGCTACTTAGAACTGTAAATGGATAGTCAGATCGGTGAGTGTCATCCTGAATCAAGTCAGCGATCCAAGCTTTCAGGCTAATTTAAGTCTGCTGGGGGTCCTAGTTCTAGCTGCAAAACAAACTATCATATAAGGTATACATGAGAGAGGACTATACTTTGTATAAATCAGATGTAACTTATGAAAAAATGTACCCTTGTCTGAGGGTGCAAAGACAAGAGAGTATAGGAGATACCTTTTGTTGGCTAACGAAATAGATGGTAAATGCAAACTTTCGAGGTTACTAAGGCCTCTTCATCAGGCAATAATATGGAACTGAGAATGACTATTTATACAGAAACTGGTACATCATGGCTAAATGTTATCAGTTTAGCATTTAGCTTAATGGCTTAATGTTTATCAGTTCCATATTATTGCCTGATGAAGAGGCCTTAGGAGCCTCGAAAGCTAGCATTTACCATCTATTTCGTTAGCCAATAAAAGGTATCACCTATACTCTCTTATCTTTGCATAAATCTATGGCTAACACGGTGCACAACTCTACTGCCTTGTCTGAGGGTAAGACATTGGAAAAGTTATTACCTGAAATTGAGTTCCATGGTATCACTCAAAATCGATGCATGGACTTCTCTTGATTTAAGAGTTTACTTAACAGTAACTGCAGATGGTTGTATCTCCTGTAAGTAATCCTGAGACCTTCATTCAAGAGGTTGAACTAATCCCACACCTGGTAAGTGAAGTCCTGGGGGAATAAGGAACATGTCAAAATTGACATTAAAGGACTCATTTTAAAAAGTCCAAATAGTTGCCTGGAGCTCTGAACTCATTTCTTTTCTCCACTTCCCCATGTTTGCTTATTGACTAGACTCTGCAATGTGGATAATATGCAATAACTTCAGGTCTCTACTGTAGTAGTGAACTTAGAGAGCTCTTCGCATTACTCTGCGTGTATGTGCACATGTACCTCTACTATTGACTAAGATCTGCCCCGAATTCACCTGTTTGAATTCTCCACATCAGACTGGTGAATTAGAGGGGTGATGGCAGGGCTCTGGTGTTGCATAAGGTGATTATTCATTCAAAAGTGACAATGGAGAATACAACAAAGTGACAACATGACCTAGGGACAAGATGACAGAAATAGAATACTCACAGATACAGTTAGTGGGATATGGCGAGACTGACATCACTGCCCTTCACTTGTCAAATTCTTTTCACTCCACATGACTTCTCATCCTACTTCTATCTGACTGACTGCATCACACTACTCATCCGACAGCGATCTCAGCTTTCCGTCTGTTTCACAAGATTATTCACTTCTTAGTCAACAGTGAGAAGTAAATTTGCATCCATTTTGGTGATGCGACTCGAATTGTAGCAAGGTGAATTCACCCTTTCAAAAATGTATCCCATAATTGTAAATTAATACTGCTTAAATGAGTGGGATCCAGATTAGGATGCAATATCTAAATTCACTGCTTTTTTTTGTGGTGCATTTGATTGATTTTACATGGTTCTGGATTTAACGAGATGAATAGAAATACCTAATAAAGAGAGTTAAAATAAAGTTGAAGTCAAATATGATTGGAAAACTTGTGTAAACAGGAAACAAAAATGGTTTCTTGAACAAACTGGCATTAAAATTAGCTTGTTGTACACAAATTAATATAAATTATTATAAATGAGGATGTTGTAAATATTGGTTAGCATGATAACAGTTAGTGTGCTTCTTTTACACACAGTAGCTTACATAGATATAAAACTGTGAGATAAGGCAACCTTTCATTAATGACACCAAACAGTGGATAAAATAGGAGACTAATACAATGCGATAATGTAGAATCAGTTTTGACAAGATATCATACATCCAAGGCCAGTGACATTGATTACTATGTCTGATCAATAATGTGCAGAAGATAGACTGAGAGTGCAAGTAAAGTATCCACTGTCTGTAGAGTCATTTCAGTTGGATATATAGTAATTGATTGAACTGGAACTAATAGATCTTTGGGTTGTTTGAAGGAACTGAGAAAGTTTTTTGTCTATACAATGCCTTCAGTATACTCTGAAATAATGGGATCATTATAAATTTGAATGTCACCAATAAACATTTAAATTCAGCTATACCAGATCTTTCTACTGTGAGGTACAGGGGCGCTAAGGTTTCCATATGCAATATAACACCTACCTCATTTATATTCTGATTTAATAGCATATTTTTCACAAATAAACATCCATTTACCCCTGCACATTTTAAAGAACAGTTTGTGCATAAACTTGAGCTCAATATTAGGTCTAAATGGAAAGTCTGACTTTAAAACATATAAATAAATAATCAGGGGATGAATAGTTTATGAATGTAAGTGAAGTAAGAAACATCTTGAGGCAGGAAAGCCTTTTCTGGTTATTTCTTCCATGTACGTATTTTCCCTGCATTACAGGGATCACAATTATCTAATATGTCCTTATCTGGGAGTTTATATTTCTGTGTATTTGATGCAAATGAATTTAAATTGAATTAATATCTTATTTACTCCCTTGGCTAGTCTTTATTGCTAGTAGACTCTTATTTAAAAACTGCCATTTGATACAGTATAAACCGTGTCATTTATTTCGTATATGTCTGTCTACACTGACCTTTATGAAATTGATGTATACATAGTATATATGCCTATTTTTCTTCACCATAATTACGCATACCAGTAATGTTCTTTTAAAAGCTACGGTTTTCTAATGCAGACTGATGTAACCGGCGCAGCGTGAATAATGATGTCAGAATTAGTAGAGGTTAACTTGGCTACTCCCTTTATGATAGACTTTTGAAGAGAGGAACTGGTATTTCTTGTTATCAGATCAATCAGGTTTTTCCCTTTTATCCAGTGTGCACACAGCTGTTCCCACCTGTTTTTCCTTATCCCTGATACAATCATATGACAATTTGATTGATGACCATCTACGTGTTTCCTGAATGTCCAGCCTGCCTGACCCTCCATAAGCTTATATATTTGCCCCTTCCAACATCCAACAATCTTGCTTACAATCTATTGTACCTTCTGACTTCTGCTTTGCTGACCAAACTTCTTATCCAATACTCCAGTCTAATGTGGATATTCTAGGTGTGCTTCTAGATGTTCAGTCTGTCAATGTAATAAACCCATTCAATCTAGTCATTACATTCAACCTGAGAGTTACTTGCTATGTTCCTCCAGATGGAAGGAGAGAGAGGGAGAGAAAGTGTAGTTATCCCATTTGGTATTTGGCAGATAATATTCATGGCTTACAGAGCAAGATGCAACAGTTGCAGGAGCAAATGTACTCGATACAAATTTTTCAGTCATTTGTCTTTGTCACTTTTGCCACCAAGCAATTTTTTTTTGTAGAAATAGACATCTGTAAAGTTGCAGGTAGGGCTATTTCATATCAGCAATCTAATCCAAAAATATATATTTTATCCCTTGCATCTTTATACTTTAAATCAGTGATGCTCAACCTTTTTTGGCCTGGTGGTCATATAAATTTGTGACATGCATGTCACGGGCCTCTTCAAAGTCAAGACTTTTAAAGTCGTGACCGTGACAGATTTTAAAGTAACAGCTGCAACAATATGTCCATGGTAAAATCGCAACTGCGACAATATTCTCATTATAAAGACGTGACTGCGACAGTAACAGTCTATTGCGACTGTCTTTAGCTGGCGAATTCACACTTCTACGCAACGTTTCAGATTTTAGAACTCAGGTCACTGGCCAGATAGCACCACGTCGCGGGACAGATATTGGCCTGCGGGCAGCAGGTTGGGCATCACTGCTTTAAATGATCATCTTTGAAGCTAAATTAAGACATTGTGAATTGAGAACGGTTGGCAAGAAACATAGGATTTGAAGAGAATAGATTTTCTTAGAAATTATACCATGTTAAGCTTCCCTTGCTGAGCCTGCAGTACCTTTACCTTGTGCTCCAATCAACAATTTACTTGTCCTTTCATTGTCCTCCAACATTCTACTGAAATATCCAATAGTGAAAAATATTTCATTCCAATAAAATGTCCATATCTCCAGTCAACACTACTGTGTGCTGCTCTAGGATTGTACAGCTAAAGGGTCCCCTTACTAACTGGTCCCCTCTACACAGGCTGTAAAAGTGTTAGTTCCAACTATGGACCTTACTATACTGTCTGGAAGTAGTGCTACTCTCGTTTTGTAAGGTCTAACTCTTCTTCTAATTTACTTCTCAAATATATGTAGAGAGTCTCTCCAACTGCAAATTGCCTCAAGGCTATTACTTGCCGATCCCTCCCGTTTAGGCACCTCACATTCACCTGATTGTGTCCTAATCATACAGGATTGTTTTAAGCGTATTTAAAGGTTTAAAATATTGCAAAAAGAAAATGTAAACTATGGGAAAATGTAGAAATCATCACAAAAAGAAAATAAATGAATATATTATAAATTTTTATTTCTTGAGCTTGCACTTCCCCTTCACATAGTAACATAGTAACATAGTAACATAGTAACATAGTAACATAGTAACATAGTTTATAAGGCTGAAAAAAGACACAAGTCCATCCAGTTCAGCCTATTTTCCTGCAATGTTGATCCAGAGGAAGGCAAAAAAACCTTGAGGCAAGAGCCAATTATCCTCATATTAGGGAAAAAATTCCTTCCCGACTCCAAATATGGCAATCAGAATAATTCCCTGGATTAAGGTCCCACCTTCAGTTATCTATTCACCTTCAGTTATCTATTCACCTTCAGTTATCTATCTATCACTCGCCATAAAGAGTACATATGATGTTCATCACTGTACTATGTGCCCACTGCCATGTACAAGGTCCATTAATAGTGCCATCCATAGCATACTTTCCTTTTGTCAACCAGTTTCAGTCCATGTCTATGACCTTTTTGTTACAGACAACTGTAAATGATCCCCTGTCATGAAGTCAAATATAATAACAATACAAATATTTAATAATGTGCATTTCTTTCTGTTAACATGTACTTTGCTGCAGGGTTGCCGACAATTACAATGTTTTTATTAACATTTTTAGAAACATTTACTGACAACCAAAAATTTAGGAAACGAAAATGACTACGGACCATCTGTGTTTCCATTTGTTTCTTAATGAAAAATATCTCCTTCATGTCTCTAGTTCCATATGCTTGTTAATTACATATAACAATCACTAGAATCTAAAACTTGTTTTCATGACATTCAGAAATATACAATATGTGTATTTATAGGTGAATGCTTCCTAGTAATTCAGCTTACAGTCTTTGACAGGGAACCGAAGAACACCCTAGAGTTATAGAGAAACTGATACACTGTATCGTGTCTTTATGCTCTTGCAGGAAAATGAAGCTATGGGACAGGTTGTTATGAATGGTTATGCTTAACTAAATAGTAAATGAATCAGCCATAGATTGATGTCTCCCTGTATTCCTCGAATGTATATCAAAACAGGTTGGTAACTGTATATGTTCCTTTCATTAATTGTGGAGATTTCTAGACCCCGAGGTACAATTATTTACTAAAACCTTATTTTCTACATCAGCACTACACAAAATATTAATAAGCATTGGATGTGTGATGGTTTGTACATTCTTTGTCAGTAAGGAAGCCAAAGTAAAATACAGTATAAAATACAGTAAACTGCACAAACACAAAGAAATATTCCAGGAATAAAAAGCCGCTGTTAGATTCTGTGAAATTTAATTTCCAGAGTAATATTCTTCCCCTTGTTTTATTGGACGTGAATTACTTCTCCTTTAAGTTATTTTACCTTTTTTATTTTCTGCAACACAGTAAAAGGGATATGGCTCCCTCAGTGTAAAGACAGCTAAAATGTAATTTCTACACCGTAAAATGGCTGTCATTGGATACAATGGGCCTCATTGACTAAAGTTCAAGTAATTGTATAGAGCTGTGAATTCGCATCTATTCTCCACTTCCCCATGTTCTCTTATTGCGCAAACCCTGCAAAGTGGTAAAAACACAACCACTTCGGGCCTCTACGATAGTAGAAAACTTACAGCGCTCTTTGCATTAATCTGCTTTTGCACAGGTGCTTCTACTATTGACTAAGATGTGGAGTGTGTGGAAGGAGTGAATGCAACTAAGTGAACTGCTCCAAATTCACTTGTTTGACTTCACCACTTCACACTGGCGAATTGGGGGATTGATGGCAGGGCTCCAGTGTTTTGTAAGATGACTATTCATTCAAAAGTGATGATGATGACTGCGACTAGCCAAATACATACTCATGCAAATAGATTGAAAGAGTTCCCTTAACCCAACAACCATCATAAGCATCTGAACTGTAAGCAGGTTTGTCACATCTCAGATTTTTTGGGAAACAAGATGGGGAAGATTCAAATGGATGCAAATTCAGCCATTCACGACTGTTCACACTTTTATGAATAAGTCCCTTTTATGCGTACAGTCATTGCTCTTTTCTGACAATTTTCCACTCATGTCATGATATCTATGACATCTTACTTAAAATCTGACATCCATTTAAAAACCCAAAGCTGTGATCACAAATCATATGCAAATTGCTTCTAACAGAAGGAGAAAAGGGTGACATTTAAACAGGGAAAGTTCAAAAGTTGATTTCAACAGGAAAGATGATGGTGATGAGATCAAATTATCAAAACATTCTCATTAAACAATAAATTGAATGGAGAACTTTACTCGTCAGGCTCGATGACATTTATTGTATTTCTGACACTTTCCTGCTTGATGTATCTAAAGAGATGTTGTTTTTTATTCCTCTGAGCTTCTAGGGGTTAAAGCCATCAAAATATCAAATTTCCCTGATTTATGTTTCCTTTTAAGACAGTCTGAAGGACACAGATAAGGTGTAATGACATGGAATGCAGAGAGGAAGACATTAAAGGTGGTAAAATGGATGAAACCAGATTCCATTCATTTACCAAATTAAAATGCATTAGAGTATACAGTTCCGTATTAGTGTAATGCAACATGACTCTTTATTGTTTGGAATAGTTATCTCTGAACAAAAATCCCATAATTACATCCTGCAAATGCAGACTTGTAAATCATGTTGATAAAATCAGGCTCCAAGTTGGGAGTTAAAACAATGTGATACTTACAAATTAAAGATCTGTCATGGGATGAATTCTAATACATCATGGAAGTCTGTACACATTCTCAATGACATGCGAGTATCTCGCATCATTCCTCACAGAAACA
Organism: Pipa parva; assembly: GCA_019650415.1. Classification (NCBI taxonomy): domain Eukaryota; kingdom Metazoa; phylum Chordata; class Amphibia; order Anura; family Pipidae; genus Pipa; species Pipa parva. The sequence goes on from WMED01005129.1 coordinate 11,016, forward strand.
AACCATATCCTTTCTTTCCTTTAGATTCTTGAGAATCACATTTTCAAATTCTTAGTTTTTGGTGGGATGAATGGATTTGTGTGTGGAATTCCCGACCAAAGGCAAGTAAAATCTTTAGAACTCTGATAGAACCAAAACTTTAAGTACATTTAGAAAACAAATAAAGAAGTGCATATATCTAATAATATAAATATAACACTACTTAAAACTCATAGAAGAATGGAATATAGAAACTCAAGGCGCACATTACCAGTCTTGCTGTAGTCTTTGAGATCTACAACCCAAAATGTTCTTTTTTTTGTCTCTATGTAATGTGTTCCTGAAAGGCAGAGAAGTATAGACTGCAATGACCTGAGCAAGGAGTTTCCATGTAGGTCTGTAAAAAAAAAATATTAATTACTTCTGCTTGAGAACTGTATCTTGTCAAATCGCTTTTCTTTAGCTGAGTTCTAGCTCTGCTGTTTCTGTTTCATTGAGTTTTCCATTCCCTGCTTCCGATTTGCAGTTCTGCTGTTCCTGTTTCCAGTTTTCTGTTGGGCGTTTATGTATCTCTTGCAGTTCAAAGATAAATCATTCAATTCAGCCCTTGTCTCTATGGAGGTTATAATATAGTGTTAGGAGTTCTACTTACCACTCCTCGCTCAAGTGCCAGTCTCTCTATGGCGCTGGGAACACCGATTTTTCTCTTCAGCGCTCACGCCATGTGCACGCTGATGTCATGAGCACGCACGACGTGGGTATGTGCTTATGATGAGGTCAGTGTGATCATGTGACAGACTCCTTTTCCTATATACAATCTAAATGGGAGGAAGACTTACATACACCGATAGAAGGGTAATGAGAGCTGTAAAAATGTGCTGAAACACTGGTCAATAAATACAAAAACTAAGCATAAATAACCAAGAAAGGATAAAATAAAAAATGTATACATAAAAATCAGTGATAAATATCAGTGAATATCAGATGAAGAAAAGATTTGACCAGATCTGGAATATAGTGTCCGAGGAAAGTGAAACACTAAAATGATCTTAAAAATAAAAGTCCAGTAATCCTATTTACCACCATCAATGTTTTTGTTTACTTTACCTTAAGCCTCTTCTGCAAAAATAGATGCCTATTTCATATAGATTTCGATTTGCAATGGCCCATCTTTGAAATTGTGTTTAAAAAGAGGTTTTTTTGACCCGAATAAAAATATAATTTAGATCATCTTCAGAACGTTGATGTTGATATAGTAGCTATTCTCTGAGAACTTTACAAAAAAAAAAAATCTGAGAAATAAAGTTAAATCAAGTTACATGACTTTCTGACTGGACGGTAATGTAGTGGGTTTAACTCTTTCATACCTCAGTATTCTTATTATGTTGTCATTATTTGTATATACATAATTAGCAGCTGAATTGGTCTGTTAGTATCTTGCTTAGCATTTTGTACTATTTGTACATTTTAATTGTTTTTAATTTGTGCTGATTGAAAGCCCAGTGTTTTTTCAATATTTTTTGTTAATTGAATAAAAATCTTTTTGAGTGTGTGCACCTTATAAGTGAGTATCTTTTTTCCTTTTTCTCATATTTTATATTATACTCATTAAGTGTTGTACCACCGATTTATTTTTCCTGTATAATTGTGTCATTTATAATTTATAGTGCTCACTGCCACATAGTTTACATTTTAAATAAAGTTACATCCAAACTATAATTTAAAGGAGAACTATAGTCGCATTACATCTTTGCAAATGCAGTACTATACCTTAGTGAGAAGTGTTTCTCCCCAGTAGTTGTTTCATGTGACGCAGAATGATTGAGTAGGCAGCACTGATAAACTCCTGCACCAAGAAATGTGTGTGTGATGTGTACTGGCCAGTTTTCCATGAAAATGTACCCTACTTACTACTTAACATTTGCGCTCAAGTTAGCTTATCATCTGTAACCTCCTGCTTTCCAAATGTAAATGATAAGGTCAGCACACTACTTAACCAATAGCAGTCAGGCAGCTTTTTATTCTCATGTTGCCTGACTTGCAGAACAGAAAGAGGAGGGGGAGCGGGGGGAAATGTCAGCTCTCAGGAAAACTAATTAAGGGAAACAAACTGCAAGTTTTATTTCTTCCCTAAATGTTTTTTTTAACTATTTGTGTCAGCAATTGGCTTAGTATAAAGGAGTTTTATATGTATGTGTGCAGTTATACTAACACTATAGTGCCCCTTTAATTTCATTAGTCAAGGGAAAATGTTATGTTTTTTTTTTTTTTAAGTGAAGTCTAATGAATAGCACCTTGGAAACGAGAGGTATTACAATGTAGTATATCTGTGTTAAGTTTAGAAACCAGTGAAATATCTTGCAATAGTTTTTTGAATCCTGGTTATGCTTTGAAGGTTTCTAAGGCACAGCATGATAAAATGTGCATTAATGAAAGTAAAAATCAGCATTCTCCATGAAAAAATATGATTTCTGTTCTGGTGCTGCTTGATTGAACTTGTGCTTCTAAAAGAGATGTAGACGTACGTGTAATGCAAATTCTGATGAAAACATAGAATTTACAAAGTAAAAAAAATAAAATGACCGTTTTGCTGCAGATGAAACACACGATAGGATTAACTTGTGTCTGGATCAGGAACCAATTTTAATATTAAATGGACTAAAAGACCAACGTTTTTGATCTCACCTCTGGTGACCTTTACTTGACCAGAATTGCGCTAATCTCATTTACTTAGTGATAAAATGTCCAGAACCAAACTAATGAAAAATACAATTAAACATAACTAATATATTTTTACATAGTGACATAGTGTAATCTAAAGAAAACCTTGTATTAAACAGATCTAAAATGGGAAAAAAAACAATATGAGAGGAAGTATTAAAGATCTCAGACATCTCAGGATTTTGAGTCAGTACTAAAATACTCTCTGCTTAACCTAGTGAGACCTCGATATTACATAATATTAAACTTCTGTCTCAAGACATCTTAATTAAACAAGCAAATTGGAAGCTGTAGGGCAGTGTTTCCCAAATGCCGGGTCGTTACCCGGTACCGGGCCACCAAAATTAAATGCCAGGTCACGAGCGCCGCTCATGAATATTCATGAGCAGCGCTCTTGTGACCCGGTTATTTTTGTGCTTATCCTTCGTGCCAGGTCACAAAGGATAAGCAGCACAAAAATAACCGGGCCACGAAAAAAAAACTTTGGGAAACACTGCTGTAGGGGACTATTTAGTTTGTGGATGAGGTTCCTTTCATATGCCCCCTTATGTCTTTGTAACTTTATCCTTGACTTTTTCAGTAAGTTTTTGCATTCTCCCTTGGCACTGTAAATTTGTGCTTTATTCTCCTTCAGTTAACTCCTCCACCACTATGTAAACCATTTTTTTGAACTTCTGGTGAATTGAGAACCAATTTGCACATGTCAGATTCATACAGTTCTCTAACCATGCTGAATCACCAATAATGTAGACACAAGTTGATAAATTCACCTAGTTTACCCTGGTGGGTTTTGGTTACCCCACATTTACCCCAGGTCTTCTTCTCCCTACAACAACACTAATGTACCATTCAATTATATTTTAAGCTTTCTTCTCTTTTTAGGTATAAAACATACCCCCCCCCCCCCCCCCCCCCCCCATCATTTTGTCCAGCTTAACGCACCGTGTCTCTTCAGTGCTTGCAAATGTAAATGTTAAGGTCCTGCTGATTGCTATGCTAGTAATGATTGACATATACCCAGTTATTTTCAAGCTTAGGTCTTAGAAGTTTAGATTAGTCTACAGTACAAAATCAGGAGTTGAAGAGAGTCAGGAAAAATATTCAGATCCATTTGAAAATTACAGAGCTAGTGCTAGTTGCTGTTTGAAATGACTTTGACTGATTACAGAGACTCACTTTTTAATTGGAACCCCAACAAAATAACTCACAGCCATTTCAACCTGAGGTACCTCTGAAACTAAAGACAGAGATAAATCCCCAAATGACTTTAGTCAAGGTAAGAAACTCTTTCACTGTAACCAAGACATTCACAGAAGGTACCTAAGGACTTGAAGTGTGCAGAGCAGACATGGGGTGGAGCAGGTCTAAAGAGACACAGGATTTGTGGCATGAGGAACTCCACTGCATTATACAAATCTGAGACTAGTCAGTTACCGCAGAGTGCAACAAGCCGAGAAGGCAGAAACAAAAATTTGAGAGAAAATAAGATAAAATGGTCTCTAGTTGATCAGTCTGAAGGTTAAAAATGTTGTTACAAATTGGATGTGCCCTTTAGGTAAAGGTTGCCCATTAATGGATAAAATTTGCTGGGGTGTTTTTAAAGGACAAAGCATTGCTCCCAACTTCAATACAAGAGAAAAGTCCAGAAAATTACCTGTGAAACCAGAATTCACTAAAGCTGTACATAAAATCATTTGAGCACTGTAGGGTTTTCACAGAACTAGAAATAGTACCTAGAGTGATATTAACAGAATTACCTAAAGGAGTGTGAGGAGCGGTTGGTTCCATAGGTGCTACAGGGGTTAATCTTGCTAAGGAGTCCCTGGCCAATCCGTGTTTAGTACAGGTTTTAAACATAAGATGCACACGGATTGGCCAGGGGTTCCTTAGCAAGATTAATCACTGCTCAATGAGGGAAAATAAACGCTTCTGACAGTGAGGGTGTTTCTTTAACTTGTCCACAAATTCAGACTTAACATACAGTACACATACATGATACAGATATACCAGACTAGTCTTTTCAAATGCTTTAATTCTGTCATTTTTATGTATTAACCATAGCCTGATATGTCAACAATGCATGTAGATGTATTGTGTTATCTTAAGTTAAATTAAATAACTGTATAGGAACACTACAAAATGAATGTGTCACAAAATGTTAAATAACATAGCCAGCCTAGATACATCTAAAATCAGTTTAATTTACAATATTAAATACTGTATTGAATACTGTATGCCTGCATTTTGGATTCTCAATATGAAGAGTTAAACTGCAGACTAATTTAAAATTAACAGAACCCGAATCCATCCCCTGCTCGCTTCAACACCGCTCAGTGCTGTAGTGCTTCCTGCTCTGCTAGTATTCCAGCTTCCAATGTGGATCACTTAAGAGTTATCAAGATGGGTAGAAATACAGGACCCACTACCCAGACCCTCACATGGGAAGGTACTTCACTTTCGGACTAGTAAACACTGTCATGTACATGGGAAAGTTCACAATAAAATATCAGTTTTGCAGGACATTTCAAAAATTGAAATCAATCAAGTTGATTGCCCAAGAGTTAATGTAAATTTAGGTAAATAGCAACCTGCAAATGTTAAAGGAGAACTATTGTTAATAAAAGAGATATTAAAAACTTTCCTAATATTAAGTTCCACTGTTGCAGTCACAGCTTCATCCGGACTTTAATTTGTCTTCACAGAGGCAGAACTTGCAGCGCTTCAGCTGACACAGGAGCCAGTACGCATCTCTGTCCACTTATCTAATCAACAGTCCAAATGGGTTCAATGTCATCACATTCATTGTGGGGGGGGGGGAGGCAATGAGAACGCTCCCCGCAATGAGCATGATGATGTTGAAACCCATTTCCATACACCGGAAGAGCTTCACGCTGGTTCCTGCGTCAGCCGAAGTGCTGTGAGTTCTTGCTCGGTGAAGACAAATTACAATCCAGATGAAGCTGTGACTGCAACGATGGAACTTAATATAAGATAAGTTTTTAATATTTCTTTTTTTAACTTTAATTATCCTTTAAAGGAGATGCTTTTTGTCACCAGGTCTCGGCCCTTGAATACTGGGTCCTACAGGAGGATCCTCTGGTGTTTTAATGGGCCAGTCCAACCCTGGATATACTTGTTACAGGCAGCAGAATCAGACCACAGGAGATAAAAATGTATTCTAGCAAATAAGATACCACATGGATTGCTCTATGCATGGACAGATGCATTATGACCACAAGCAATGCTTGGGGGGAATTCACCATAGTGCAAAGTAAGGTCCGGATCCTTCGCCTCACTTTGCACAGACTGTTATGCGCTCGCTGATGTCCTGCACGCGGATATCAGCAAAAGCTTTAAATGGATTCCAGTCTTGGCGAGACCACTCGAGTCGCCTCGCCGAGACTGGAATCTCTTTAAAGTGTTCGCTGATGTGCGCGTGCAGGACATCAGTGAGCGCATAACAGTCTGTGTGAAGTGAGGCGAAGGATCCGGAGGTAACTTCACACTATGCTGAATTACCCCCCCCCCCCCCCCCCCCCCAAAGCACAATGCTTCAGTCCAAAGCTGCCTTTATTATGTTGGGATCTTAGTTTGTTCAGAATTATCTCTGTTATTTTGCTTAATCTTTCTGTACAAAATACATGTGCTGATTTATTCCAATATTGACCCTTCACATCAGTCATGAAGTAGCTTGGCAAACTAATCTAGGATCTCTGTGATCAATATTCCAACGATTGAATGTTAAACTATAAGTCAGATCAATCACAGAGTTTTAAATTACAAAACTAGCCCAGTGACATATGTACATTACTTGATGTTCACCGGAACTAAATTGTCATGATATTTTTGGTGATCTTTCCCTTTGCCAAATATTTTATGAAGGTTTTATTGCATTTGTTCTAATGATGCAAATTCAAAAGCCCATTCATCTTTAAATTTATGAAGAGGTAAGCATTTTTAAATTGCATTGTAGAGAAAAGAAAATCTAATGCCCTTATCACTCACAGAAAATACCTTTAAGTATTTGATTTTTTTTTTTTTTTTTTGGTCTATTCATCCATAATTTATAAGAAATAAAACAGATTGTTGATTCAGCATTGTTTCCCCCCCCCCCCCAAACTATTTAATAAACGTAATCTGGGCACAAAGATTTCTTGCATCATTTCTTGGTAACCAATTCTATGAGTTTGTTATTCCTTTAGTATTTTATTTGCTACAAGAAGTGAAATCCAGTTTTTTTCAGAAAAAAAAAAGATATCGAAACAAAAATCAAATTCCTTAAAAGAGATGTGAGGCTTATGAAAACTATTTGGAATTACCTGAGTATAGTGTTCTTTCCTTATGCCGAGTCTTTTGGTAGAAAATTAGTTACTTGTTGCCCATGAGACAGGACATCTTTGACATATAGAAGCCTGATAGCGACAATGATTTACTGTGCTGATATAATGAAGAGCAATGCAACAAAGAATTGATTCCAGGGATTTTAAATATAATCATTATTGCAATCACATTTATTAAAGTGTCAGACTGGTAGTGGCAAGCAATGGTAGATCTTAAGGAACAGTATGGCCAAAAATATAAAAGACACATTTAATTATTTATGTTAATTACCAACTTTTATTAAATGCATTTTTTGTTATAAATTTTTTTTCAAAATAAATAACATTTTTACCTGTGAAGCTTGGTTCACACTGGCGTTTTTATGCGTGGCGTGTGATACGCCGCGCATAAAAACAAAATACTCTGCCAGTGCAAACCTGTGGACTTACCTGGTTACAGACACACTAACTTATAATGCACATACGCTGTGTCCAGAATACTGGCTAGTGCATTTTGTGCAGGTGTATTACGCTGTGCACAAAATGCGACCAGATAGGATGAGCCATGAACACCGAGGGAGCGTTCACACTGTTGTTGGTAAGTGCAATAGAAAAATACACTACAGCAGTTTTAAAAAAAAAAAAATTCACACTAGCATACTGTACACTGTGCATAATATGCTAGTGTGAACCGAGCCTAAAGCTGTGCTATACAGCACTTCCGTGTTGTAGACTCCATCTTCAGTCTCTGCCAGTGACTTTATGGCTTCCCGATTCACCTGATCCCTCTAAGATGTGCAACCCTCTCCAGCCATGCTGATAAATAAGCCCCACTTAGGCACTTCCTATGTCACATGGTAAAGTGTGCACATCATCAAGGGAGAATGCGTTGATCATGTACACGCTCTCCCATGTGACATAGGAAATGATGGTGCAGGGCTTCATTATCAGTGTGGCTGGAGAGGACTGCGCATCTTAGCGGGGATCTGGAGACTCAGGACGCTGTAGAGTTGCCGGCAGAGAATGAAGATGGTGTCTATAAAATGGATGTGCTGTACAGCACTTCTTTACAGGTAAGAATTTTATAATTTTTTTTAAAAATTCATAACTTTTATTAAAAAGTATTTAATAAAAGTTGGTAATTAACATAAATAATTAAAAAGTTTTTTTTGACCATACTGTTCCTTTAACACCACCATAATCAGTACTGTGTCTGCTAGTAAAGTGAACATAGATTTATTGATCAGTTCAAGTTAAATTCATGGATCATTATTGGGTGCGTCAACTTCCTTAAATATTATGAACCTGTAGAGCTTTCCTCAGCTAAATTATACCCAGTTCTTATAATCCTGCTCCTTTTTTTTACAAGATGGTGGCTAGTTTTATAGGGCGCATTACAGTCATGGCCAAAAGTTTTGAGAATGACACAAATGTCAATTTTTACAAAGTCTACTGCTTCAGTTTTTATAATGGCAATTTGCATATACTCCAGAATGTTATAAAGAGTGATCAGCTTAACAGAAATTAATTGCAAAGTCAATATTTGCCTAGAAAATGAACTTCATCCCCCAAAACACATTTCAACTTCATTGCAGCCCTGCCTTAAAAGGACCAACTAACATTGTTTCAGTGATTGCTCCATTAACACAGGTGTGGGTGTTGATGAGGACAGGGCTGGAGATCAATCTGTCATGATTAAGAATGACACCACTGGACACTTTAAAAGAGGCTGGTGCTTGGCATCATTGTTTCTCTTATGTTAACTATGGTTATCTCTACAGAGACACATGCAGTCATCATTGCACTGCACAAAAATGGCCTAACAGGGAAGAGTATCGAAGCT